>JAUELO010000098.1:1965639-1976207 GCA_032357855.1 Amphibolips quercusostensackenii
TATAATAGTTTAAATAAACATCAAAGTTGATTTCGAATACTTTTAAAATATTAGGTTAGAAAACTGTGAACTTTTCTTAATAAATAAAGTTACTATTCTACTGGAATTTTTTGTATTTCAAACTAAATTTTAAATCCGGACTATACAAAGTGTGTCGAACTACGCAACATTTTAAACCCTGAAACATATAAAAAAGATTTTCTAACAATTTAATAATAACTCCATAATGGACCAATTGTAATAAGAATACTAACTGGGCAGTGCCCATTTGATGGCGGTCTATCTGCTTTCTCTTCCCCCACTACACAACTTCACCTCACTCAGCTGAGAGCGGTGCACTCGAGTTCCTTCCCGTACTCAGTGTAGCCAGAGGTCGCCCCTCCCTTCCTACTCTGCTCTTCTCCCCCACCCTGTGCTACCTTCGTGGCTGAGAGAGTTGCATTCTGCTGGAACATCGAGCTACCCTGTGCCCCCTAATTTTTTACTACTTTCAACAAAATAAGAGAATTTTTGTCAAAATAATTAAATTTGTAACAAAACAGCTTAATTTTTAACCTATAGAGATTAATTCTTAACACATTTATTTTTTATTTTTTAGTTAGTTATTTAGAATTTTTTATTAATCTATTATATTTTTGTCGATTTTACAGGCATGTGACTTGTCCTAATAATAATTTCTTATACCAAGGTTGCCACAGAATTCTCATCTTCAAATTTCAGTTCTTTTCCATGTTTCTTCAAAGACAATAAAGAAAAAGTGTTAACTTTACGCTAACAGTTTTATTACAGAAAAAGTTATAGACACAGAGGAAG
This sequence comes from Amphibolips quercusostensackenii, assembly GCA_032357855.1. Lineage (NCBI taxonomy): Eukaryota > Metazoa > Arthropoda > Insecta > Hymenoptera > Cynipidae > Amphibolips > Amphibolips quercusostensackenii. The sequence goes on from JAUELO010000098.1 coordinate 1,966,453, forward strand.
AGAACAATTTTTTTAATTTGAAAAATTCTTTAGTTTTTTTTAAATCTTAATTTAACTTATTACAAAGTCGAAAAATTTTAATTTTGTTTTTGATTTTTTATTGTCAACTTCATTTATTTTCAAACTCCAGTTTGTTGTATTTGAAGTCGTATTAATTGAAATTGCCTAAAAATGTAGATTTCGAGTATATTTCTCAATTACTTATAGCGAAATTGAAACATTTATATGGTTCGTATTTTCTTTGTCATCAGGTACAAAGGACGTCCGCCGGCAAGGGATGGCGGCAGCGTCTGACGATCCCTGAGCTGAGGTGAAGCCGGGTAGTGGGGGTAGAGCAACCAGATAGGGGTCGATCAAATAGGCATCGCCCATACTAACTATAGCGTGCACTCACTTTGTCGACGTTACAGTGAATCTGATCACATACTTTCCATGAAGAGCAGCTGGTACGCAATGAACACGACCTTTTGCATTCATTTTTTTGAGTAATCTTTCTGTCCACGAATTTTCACCTTGAAGACGAAATACAACCATTCCTAAATGCCTTTCAGCAGGAATTTCAAATCGAGAATCGGCAAGAACTAGAGCTTCAAATTTCTGCGCTAATCTGACTCCCTTTAACAAATTATTTGTCCATATTTAGTTCTTCCATATGTTTTATTGAAGTCAAGCTTCTTTCGGGACGTGATTGAATTTTGGGACGAAAGTGAATTTCGGGACGGGAGTGAATTGAAGAAAAAGAACGACCGTATGACCGTACATCCGTTCGATCGGTTAGGGTCTGGAATTTCAAATCAAAAAGACAAATTTTCAACAAAGAGGTTGTAACAAGCAAAAAATTAATTTTTTCAAACAATTAACTTCAATCCTAAAAAGATACATTTTCAACTAAGCAGTTGACTTTATATCCAAATAGTAGAACTTGCAAGCCCAAAAAAAAACTAATTTTCTAGAAAACACTTGAATTTTCAACACAAAAATATAATAAAGAAATTGAATGAATATTTTTCAACATAAAAAACGAATTTTCAAGAAAAAAGGTTGATTTTAAACCGAAAAGGATTTTTCTCAAGTCAAATTTTTAAAAAAATAGTAACATTTCCAACCAAAAGAGATGTATTCTAAGCCAAAGGTACGAAAGTAGACGTTTCAATTGAAAAGAATTCATTTTCAACCAAAAAATATTACTTTTTTATCAAAAGATAAATTTTAAATCCAAAAGGACGAAATTTGCAAATAAAAAGGCAAACATTAAAAAAAGTCGTTTAATTTTCTATAAAAAGGTGACTTTTTAACAAAATAGTTAGTTTTCCAACCAAATAATAACATTTTTAAGCAAATAAGAAAAAAAAAAGATGAATTCTTAAGTAACTATATAAAAGTTGACTTTTAAACTAAAAGGAATTAACTTTTAATTAAAAAAGATTACTTTTGTACCGAAAAATGGATTTTCCATTCAAAAGGACGAAGTTTTTCCCAAAAAAGAATTTTCGATGAAAAAATTGAATTTTTAACAAAAAGAGATAACTGTAAAAAAAATGAAATATTCAACAATGAAATAAAAATTCTAACCAAAGAGATGAATTCATATCCAAAAAGACAAAAGAGTTCAGCAAAAGAGTTGAATTGTCGATCGAAAATGATGAATTTTCAACAAAATAGTTAAATTTTCCACAAAATAATGAAATTTCATCGAAATAGTAAAATTTTCAATTTAAAGAGAATAATTCTGGAACAAAATTATAATACTGGAATGTTAAATTTGAAACAATTAATTTTTAACAAAAAAAAAATTTTGTGCCAAAAAGTGGATTTTTGATCTAAAAAGACGAATTATCAATCAAAAAAGACGAATGAAAGATTAATTCTGAATCAAAGATATAAAAGTAGACTTTTCAATCAAAAGGAATTATCTTATGATCAAAAAAGATGATTTTTGTATCAAAATATGAATTTTCAATACAAAAAGATGTTTTATTTTAGCAAAAATACGAATGTTCATTAAAACAGTTGAAATCTTCACGAAAAAAGTTGTCTTTGCGTAATAGTTGAAAATCCAACAAAATAGTAAAATTTTTTAACCAAATAAGAAACTTCTTACTACAAAAAATGAATTTGTAATCAAAAATATACTGGCAGACTTTTCAATTAAGAGGAATTAACTTTCAATTCAAAAATTGTTAAAACAAGGGGAAAGAGGGAGATAGGGGGAAGAGTGTGAAGTCTGTGATTAATTAAACTATTAATTTTTTTACCTCTCTTATATGCTTCTGCAAACCCGAAATTCCGTAATTTCGAATAACAAACCATAGCTTGAGAGCTCGAAATCTTTTTGATAAAGGAATTTGCCAATGCTGAAATAACAAAAAATAATCTTAACAATAACAGAACAATTCTTGAATTTAAGTTGAATGGAACATCATAAGTTTTTTTCATTTGAACTCGCTTTATTATTAGAACTAACAAAAAATTTTTGGGTTTGATTATTCCATTAATTAAACGAAATAATTGCCTCAATTGTAGCGAAAAAAAGCAATAAATTAACAATATCACTTTGCCATGAAAGAAAAATAACTTTATTTGAATTGAAATATTCTTTTTTCAATCTGAAGAAACAGTATTAATGAAATTCTGCCTTTAATTCGAAGAAAAAGAAAAACGTCAATGTTTAAAATTACCAAACTTCACTCTTAATCAAAGTTAAACCAATACAAATAAATGAAACTTAAAGAACGATTTCTTAAACTAAAAAAAACTTGTTTTCGCTTTTAAGACTTTTTATAAATGTCTTTTATTTTTTATGACGACAATCTTGAACATACCATATAATCGATTGCAAGACCTAAAAGAAATATTATTTAAGAAACCTTTATTAAAAAAATTAAAAATTGTAGGTAAACATTTGACAATTACCTGAATTTTCGTGTTTCAGATAAAGAGGTTCAACATTAAAAGTTCTGTGAAGTGCTTGACTACTTTTCACCCTAAAAAGAACATCTTCGATAAATAATTTATTCATTAACAGAAGCGGCGGAGCCTTTTTTTTCTAGATAAGGCAGGGGCATAGACTTATAAAATTGAATGGTACAATTTGTACATAGTATAATAAAATTATACTGTGTGAAAATTGAACATAAATAATATATAAACAATAAATAGTGAATAACGAATATTAAATAAAAATATAAAATTCATATGAAAAGAGATATTATGAAGATTACAATAATTTCACAAAGATTTCATAACACGCATTTTACAGTATGTTTAATATTAAACACAAAAAAGCTCATGGAAAGACGGTCAGTCACCGCTGAACGCGTGAAGCGAGCCCCACTCGGTCGAGGCGAAAGCGACGTGAGTGGAAGCGGCCAATGGGATGGACCGTCAGTCCCCGCCGTGGAGCCTTCCACCTCCATCTAGCGCTCGCTAAGGTGGGAGGGAGCCTATAAAACCCGGCGCACGACAGCGACGAGTCAGACCATCGCCGGGTTTCCGGCTATAAACAAGATTGAAGTTTTTGTAGTGTTCGTCCGCATCTACTAGTCCTATAGTCGGCTCTCAAGGCATACAAATATCTACCAATATTTTAGTAGGTCACCATCCTTATCCGTCAGCTCTTTTTGAAAATATAGATCTATCTAAAATTCTACATCTTCATGCTGTGTTCTCTATCTGTATCGCCTTAACTTTTCTAGCCCTCACGACTCACCATCCGGTCAAGATCCGGAGAGGCAGCGCTACGGCGAGGATAATTAAAATATTCAAAATTATCACAATTTCAAATATTCCGCAAAGATTTTAAAAGAATTTACAAAAACTTCACAAATATTACCCAACATTTCAAAAATATTTTCAAAGATTTCACAATGATTGCAAATATTTCGCTAGGATTTCGAATAGACAAAAATTTTCACAAGGTCTTCAATTATTCCACAAGGCTTGCAGATAGATTTTAAAGAGTACACAAATATTTAAATGATTTCCCAAATATTTAACAGCTTTTGAAAAGATTTTGGATAGTTTAAAAAGATTTCACAAGGATTGAAATAATTCCAAAAATATTACCGAAAATTTTGTCAAGAGTTCGAAAGATGCAAAGGTTTCAGGTAGATTTTAAAGATTGACACACAAACTTCAAATATTTCGCTAAGCTTTCAGATAGATTTCGAATATTCCAAAAAGATTTTAATGATTTCTCAAAGATTTCAATAATTTACAAATACCACCAGATGTTTTTAGAATATTATTAATATTTTGAAAAATTTAAGAAAGATTTCAATGATTTTCTTTAGCTTTCGTAAAGATTTTAAATATTTCGGAAAGATTAAGAAGATTTTACAATGGTTTTAACGATTTCCCAAAGATTTCGAAAATTTAGGATAGATTTAAAAGATTTCACAAAGACTTCAATGATCTCTCAAAGATTTTGATAACTTCAAAAATATTACTCTATATACTAAAAAAATATTTCAAAGATTTTAATGATTTTTTAAAGATTTGACAAAGATTTCGTAAAAATTTTAGATATATTTCAAAGATTCCATAAAGATTTCAATGATTTTCTACACATTTTAAAGATTTCGGATAGATATAAAAGACTGCACAAAGACTTTAATAATTTCCCGAATATTTTAATAATTTTACAAATATTTCGAAAGAATTCAATGATTTTTGAAAATTTTACCAAAATTTCAGATAAATTAAATATTTCACACAGGTTTTAATGATTTCACAAATATAACCAAATAGTTTTTTGATATTCTAACAATTTTCAAAGATTTCTCAATAATATCAAATAAGTTTCAAAGATTATACAGAGAAATATTACCAAATATTTAAGAAATATTTTTAATATTTTGAAAATTTGAGAAAGATTTTAATGTTTTTTTTAACTTTCCCAAAGTTTTCAAATATTTCGCAAAGATTTAACAAATTTCCAAAGGCTCCAGCGATTTTAAAAAGATTTCAATAGGTTAAAAACATTTTACAAAGGTTTTAATGATTTTCCCAAGCTTTCAAAGATTTTGGATAGACTTAAAGTCTTCACGAGGACTTCAATGATTTCCCAAAGATTTTAATAATTTCACAAATATTACCAAACATGTCAAAAAGATTTCAAAGAATTCATATAGATTTGAAAGATTTCAATAGCTTCCCAAAAATTTTAAAAAGAATAAAATAATCTAACAAATATTGCCAACATTTTCAATATTTCTCAAAGATTTACTAATCTTCATAAAGATTTCTAAAGATTTCGCAAAGATTTCCAGTTACGATGGATTTCTATTTTAGATGAATTCAAACAATCCGATAATTTTAATCATTTAATTTCAGAGGGGTGCATTTCAATACTTTGCCCCTCCTTGGGTTATTTCTAGGTGTGACATTGCCCACTGTGCCCCCAAGGGCTCCACCGCTCTGAATGTTAGTACTAAATACTTCTATTTTACATTATAAAAAAATAATTTATTTGAAAAAGATTTACCACATAGCTGTACAGTCAAAATGGACCATCAACCATTTACTTGGATTGAATGCAAATGAATCTGCATTTTCTATTCCTTCCAACCAAAACCGAAATTCGGGGCAGACAAAAGCGCTACCAGCATAAGCTGCATCTATGTGTAACCATAGGCCATTTTTTTTACCTACGCAACAAATGTAAAAGTAAACTCCACATAAATTTCAAATGACGAAACATTTAATATCGGCGCCTCCATGCCGTACCGCTTCGCAGCACGTTTAGGCGATATACCGCGCTACGTCGCGCTTGGACGGTGTACATCTCACCGTCGTATTTACTGCTGTATAGCTCTAGGTCCTACGCTTGTACACAGGACTTAAAGCTGTACAGCGACTAAAAGCGATGAATAGCCAGTGATGTTAACGGACCACGACTTTTTCAAATGCGCAGGTACCGAAAAGCACAGGTCTATTTAAAATTATAAAGTATAGACTTGTAATATTACATTAATAATACATTATTTCAAGAAATTAGCTTTTTTTTAGATTCATTTTAAATAAGTGTTCAAAGTAAACATATTTTACAAATATTTATCTGTATCATTATTCATAGTATTTATTGATTTTGAATAGACTAGCGCTTTTTGGTACATGCGCAGTTGAAAAAGTCGTGGTCCGTTAGCATCACTGCGGAGAGCAGTGATCGCAGCGATCCCCACTTTGGCATGCAAGCGTACTGCGCTTCCGGAAGGGCGCTTGAGAGGAGCAGGATGTGACAACATGTTACCATGGCAATCATAAGTCGCGCCGTGTTCCTCTTACGCATACCTAGCGCAAGCGCAGTACCTCTACATGACAAAGTTGGGGTCACTGGTACACCGCCTAAACGCGACATGAAGCAGCATGGAATGAAGGCATCAATACATGTTGAAAAAAAAATTTCCTATGTTTTATGTAGCTTTACTTACAAATTGGACCAATCTCTTTTAGATTATCAAAAGCGCATGCCCCAGTAGTACCTAACGTAGCACACACCTTCGAAATAATTAATCAGTTAAGTAATTTATTTATCAGATCTTTATAATGCAGGGCCTAAAATGCTGAACACTTCAGACAAGTGACAAAATTTTTTCAACTTTATCGATAATAGGCTTTACAGGCCTTGATGCTCTAAAAACAGGAAAAATGAGATTTTTTCAAGGAAGTAGGGGGATTAATTATGTTAAAAAAATTATTCTGGGTACTCTGATGAATTTAATTATAAACGCTTTAAGTTCCTAATATTTCAAGTAAAAATATAGCATTTTTAACGAAATAGATTAATTTTAAACTTAATAGTATCATTTTCAACTAATAAATTTATCATTTTAATTTTTAAAAAGAAAACAGATAAATTCAACCAAAAAGACAAGTTTTCAAGCATTTGTTTATTATAAACGATTAACATTTTATTTAAAAATAATGCATATTGAACAAAAACAGATGAATATTTTAATAAATAATTGAATTTGCAACCAAAATGATAATTGCTTAACCGAAAAATTTAATTTTTGCCCCAAAAAATGAATTTTTAACAAAATAATGAAACTTTCAACTGAATATTAAAATTTCAATTCTAAATAGATAAATTATTTTAAAAAAATAATAGTAGACTTTTAAAATAAACAGAATTAACTTTTAAACAAAAAAGATAACTTTTCTACACAAAAATGAATTTTTAATACAAAAGGACAAGTTTTCTACCCAAAGATGAACGTTCAACAAAACAATTGGATTTTTGATCAAAAAATATTACTTTATATCGAAATACTTATATTTTCAACAAAATAATTAAATTTTCAACTAAAACGGGTGAAATATCTACGAAAAATGAAATAGTTGTTATTCGAGCAACAAATTATTAATAATTTCAAATGAAAAGCAGATAAATTCAACCAAAAAGAAGACTTTTTAAAACAGTAACAATATTACCTTTTTAACAAAATAGGTAAAGTTTTAGCCAAATAATTGAATTTTTAACCGAAAATATGAATTCTTGACCAAGAATATTAATTTTATGCAAAAAAATTAATTCTCAACCAAATAGTAGAATTTTTAATCAAAAAATATGTATTATCAACAAAAATATTATAGTAAACTTTTAAAATAATAAGAATTATTATTTGATCAAAAAAGATTCATTTTTGAACAAAAAATTAATTTTCAATCCAAAAGGACAAATTTTCTTAAGAAAGACGAATATTTGACATAACACTTAAATTTTTTTATCAAAATGTTATCCTTTTAACAAAATAGTTGAATTTTCTTATTGAGTTCTGTTCATTCTCACTAAAAAAATATGGAGAGATGATATTTCAGCCCAAAAACATTTTATATTTTATATCAACTAAAACAGACGATTTTTTAACAAAATACTCAAATTCTTATCTACAAATAATAAATTTTTTTACTAAAAATAGATGTTTCATATTCGTAATATTTTAAGTCAAGATATTGTATTATAAACAAAAAATTACCAAAATAATTTCATTTTTAAACTGAAAGATGAATTTTCAACCAAGCAGATTAATTTTCTACAAAGAAAAAAAAAATTTTTAAATATATAACAGATATATTTTTAACCAAAAATGAAATTGTTAAATTTTGAATTAAAAGCATTAATTTATGATTTAAAAAAAATTTAACAGAGTAGTTCAACTTTCAGTCGCAAAGGTGAATTTTTTAAACAAAAAAGATTAATTCTCAACGAAAAATGTATTAACTAATGTTTCAACCAAAACATATTTTAATTGACAAAAAAAAGTTGAGTTCAACAAAAAATGTAAATTTCTATCTAAAAAGTTGACATTCCTACCAAAAAACACAAATTTTTTAACCTAAAAGAAAAATTTTCAACCAAAAAGAAGAATTTTTCAGAAAAAGACTAATTTAAAAAAAATACATTAAAATAGTGTTTTTGGTAAAAAATTAATATTATAAAAATTTAGCTATTGCCTTTTTAGTTGATAATTATTCTACTTTAGTCAAAAATTTAATTATTTTATTTGAAATTTCTCTTTTTGGTAGAAAATTTATCTTGGTGATTTGATATTTATATTTTATTTTTAAATTAAACTATTTTGGTGAAAAATTTAACTCTCGTCTTGAACATTTTTTTTTTATTTTCAAATGAATTTCTAAACTGAAAATTTATTTATTACATTTTTAAATGTAAATGTATCTTTTTAGTTGAAATTTCAACTACTTGGTTGAGTGTTCATGTATTCAAAACATTTTTATCTGGTCGATAATTATTTTTCTACCTTGAAAATTCATCCTTTTGGTTGAAAATTGTTATTTTTCAATTTAATTACTGGAATGAAACTTAACCTATTTTGTTCCAAATTCATTTGGTTGGAGATGCAATATTTTACTTGGAAATTCATTTCCAATTGAAAATTTAACTGTTTTATTCGAAATTCTTTTTTTTTAAACGTTATTTCGTTTTATTAAAAATATCATTATTCCATTTTTGGTTCAAAATTTATCTTTTTTTCTTCAAGAATTATTGATTTAGTTGAAAATTCGTGTAATTGGGTGAAAAATCATCTTTTCTGGTAAATAATTAATCTTTCAGGTTGATAGTTCATGTTTTCGGTTGAAAATTCTACTATGACATTTTGTTGTTGTGGAATAATCTTTTTTGTTTAAAAATTTAACAACTTGTTAAAAGTTAAACTAATTCGAAATTTTTATTTTAGTTGAAGATTAATCTCATTTTGTGTAAAATTGAACTTTTTTATTAAAAATTCGTATTTGTAGTTAAATTAAACTGTATTTAAATTTTAATTGAAATCCTTATTAGTTGCTACATTTTTCGTTAAAAATTATTCTTTTTTTGGTTGAAAGTAAACTTCATGGTAGAAGGTTAAACTACTTTGTTAAGCATTAACTTTTGTTGTCGAAGTTTCACTATTTTAGTTAACAATTCATGTCTTTTGGTTTAAAATTAAATTATTTGTAGAAAGTTCAGCAATATTGCTTAAAAGCTGTTGGTTTGTTTTAAGGTTTATCATTTTTTTTTTTAATTTATTTTATACTAAAAATGTTACTATTCCACTAAAAGATTTATCATTTTAGTTGAAAATATAACCATGTTGTTAAATCGTTTATAAAAATGGAATATTTTAGTATAATTCATTTATTTAGTTTGATTTCAGGATTTAATTAATATATTTATTAATTATTTATTATTTAATATTATGATCTTTATTTTATATTTATTATTATTTATTATTATTTTTTTCTTAATT
>JAUELO010000098.1:2007966-2024725 GCA_032357855.1 Amphibolips quercusostensackenii
GATTTGAATGAAATTAAGGTGCATTTTTGGATGTTTGCTATTTATTTTGATAAATAAGATAATATTTATTTAGAAAGCGAATTTCTAATTTTTATTATTTATATTATCAGAGTCTGAACATCAAGATTTCACAATTTGTAGTGCACGGTTGTGACTAAATTTTTTGGTTTCGCAGCAGATAATAATGATTGAAAAATTGTTAGAAACTATTTTTGAAAGGTAACACTTTTAATTAGAAAGTCACGCTGACTCAAAAGTTTTTGATTTTTAAAATTTTCAGCTTTCATGCCGACTCGTTAATTTCAAGATAAAGTTTTCTAATAAAGCTGCTTAAGAACCAATCCTTTCAAAACAATAAAACCAAAGTTTAAATTACATTCTTAATGAATTAAAAAATAAAAGTTAATTGAAACTCAACAGTTCAAATAGTAAATTGATTTAAGTGGCTTATGTCAATTCAAATGAGTATCAATTAACTAAAAATTTTAAAAACAAAACTGTAATTCATAATGCAAATTTCAACAAATATTGACGTTTTCAGGACATGTCTTTGAATATTTACTCAAACCTTTTGATGATCGAAAAGGATCGTATACGAAATTCTACTGTAAATGTATAGCATGACATAATAGACTCATAAACATACTTCATATGTATGTCCATACTTGAATGTTTTTCAAGGAGGTAAAGTGAGGGACAATAAGGAGAAGTAGAATTGCGGCAGAAGAAGGTTAAGAAGAAGAACAGGGCTAAAGATAGAGGGATAAGAAGGGAAATCGAGAGAAGGAAAACGATAGAATAGAAATCGTGAAGTAAGCGCAACGAAAGTAGGAGAATTGCTAACCCCTCTCTTCTATTATCACGTGACTTTTTTTTTAATGAGGAAAACTTATATAACATGACAAGGAAGATTGAAAGGATTTCTAAAGACGGTTTCTTTTCACGAATATGCATTATTTATAGCTTTAGAGGATTTTTCTTATTTTCTTCTTCACTTTCTTCTGAAAGGCTATCAGAAATTAGGTTCTTAGATACTGCGTCAGCATTAGTGTTCAATTTTTCAGTATGGTCCAAATTTTTTAAAATTATTAGTATGAAAAAGCTATAGGGTCACTTGGAGTGACTGGTTACTTCTTTGTCAGCAATCTTTTTTTAACGATTTTTTCTTCCTCTCTTTGAGTTGGCGAAAATCGGTAAGTCGAACATGCATTGAGGCATTGTCCGTTGAGTGTATTTCGTGGGTCACTGCGTGTGTGAAAGTGAATGACTCTCCAGTTGAATAATAAATTTTGGGATATCCTTGCACTGTTTCCTTCACATGCTGTTTTTCCTCTTTATTTAAATAGTCTAGCTTATTTTCTGTCAATTTAAAATATTCGAAAGAAATGAGTTCTTGTGTGGGAGATGTATCGCGCCTCTTTAGGATTCGTACGCTCGTATGACAGTCTTGTTTCTCGTCGCCCGTCGCTGCGTCCAAGCCTCGAGCGGAGTTGTAGTTTGAAGTCTTTTTATTCGTTGAAATAGAAGATTGAGAGCGAGGCGGGGTGTTTATTCACCCACGGAAGTATTTGGTATGTGGATAGTCACTATTTTGCAAAGGAACAACTATGCAGAAGGGGTAGAGATTATGTGGCATGTCAGGGTACTGATAAGGATACATGTAGTTCTTTTGCTAATTAGATGTTCCAGGATAATAAGGACTTCTTATTATTCCTGTTATATTCGGGTTTGAGTCGTTGTTTTTATATGAATCGTGAGTTGTTGCAAATGTAGCATAGGGACTAGGACTACGGTCTCATCATCCTAAATAACTGGTTTGAGGATATCTTGATCCTCTGCAGTAGTTTATAGGATATTGAGGATCTATTTGCTAGCGCGCTTTGTGATCGAGCGCGACCTTTTAAGCTGCGTCTAAGCTTGCGGAATCGCGTGCTTCTAATGAGCCTCAAATACTGCCATGTAGACCTTGTTTGAAAGCTTCGAGAGCACAGTCATTTAGAGGGGGTAATAATTGTTCGACATTTGAATATTTTTCTTTTAAGGCCGGTTGAGCTGCTGATTTTGAGAAAATTACCCTATCAAAAAATCTCCGCAATTCATCCTTATAGTCAAAATTCCATGCAGATACCAAGGATAAGTCTACGGGGTGGAAATCAATGCTTTTAGTGTTTCATAAAATTACTAAGCTTTGTGAATGTTTTTCGATGTAGACTATCTCGTGCTGCTCCTTTTAATCAGGCTAATGTCGCACTTAATGCTGCGCTTCAGAGTTCGCCGGTACCAAAGATTCTCTGTTTATTCTGTTTTGAATAAAGTCTCTAACAAACATTTTCTTTCCGTCAAAGCTAGGTATATTCACAAACTTTTCTTGTATGGTAAAACACTTTGCAATGGAACTCATTATGGCTTCACTGAGTGTGTGACTGATATCGCCAGTAAATTGAGTTTAATTGAGATCGCCAGGCGTTTTGTATTCTTTTTGATTCTGAATAAAATTAAATTAATTTTAATTGAAGAAAAAACCTTAGATGACTTATTTACTCAAATTGATTCAGTATCCAAGGATAAATTATAAACAAAAGTTAACAATTAAAGAAAATCATTCTATTTTAACGGTTTGTTTCAGTGTCTGTTAAACAGTTTCTAAATTTCAATTATAAATAACGAATAAATAACTCCTTAGAAAATGAAATTTTGTTTTCAAAATAGGGTGATAATTGTGTTTATCAGATACAATCAATTCCGTTACAATGAAAGAGAAGCGTCTGACCGCAAATATGTATTTATCCCTAAACTACAAGTATGACTCCGTATTTTAGTGGACAATGCCGTGAAGATCAGACGAGTATGCTTTGACAGGAAATGAGTAGTGTAAAAGCCTTATATGAAAGGAAGGAGCCTTCTATAGGCTGACTATACACGACACTAATCTCTTACGAGTTACTTTCGCTGGCGGTCGAACGCGCGATGAATGACACTCACGTGCTGACGTGGGAATTAATAGCAAAACACAATTTCTTATTCACAATATGCGAGATTTTCTTAAATTTTGATTATCGAGCGGTGATTTCGTTAATCAATTCAATGCAAGAATGGTCGTGAACCGTTACACTAGCTGGAAGTTGCTGATCCGCATACATTTTTATTACAAGAGTTCTATTTAAGAATAATATGTAAAAGAGCTCAAATGTGAATTGAAATTTAGTTTCGCTGGAAATCACAGTGATTTTCAATAAAAGGAAAAAAAAGATAAGAACGGTAAGTATTCTGTAGCTGTTTCGAGGTTTGGCTTGTTTTGAAATTCTAAAAATTTTAACCTTTGTTTATTGTTAAAAGATAAATTGGTTGTAATAATTAAATCTATTCTCAGAGTTCCAACTACGGGTGATCAGTCTGCGAAAGAAAAAATCTCATAATAGATTTAAACTCGTGTGCTGCTAAAATGTGAAGATTTTTAAATAAATAAATAATTGAAAGGTGCAAAGGAATGTATTTTGTCTCTTATAGCAGTTTTATATTAGTTTATGGTTTATAAAATCGTCAAAATTTGCACTTCTAAATATTTAAATTTTTAAGAGTTTGAAAAGGGTTTAAATATCCGTAAAAGGGTGTGAATTTTCTGGAATAAACTATTATTTCCCTTTTCGTTTCCTTTCTACTAAGCACGGAACACAGTTATGGATTGTTTTGAAGGCTCGAAGAAATATTCAACACATATCTATTTAATTTTTCAATTAAATATATTCAATTTCCTTAGTAAATTGTGGAAGGTTTGTGAAATATCGCGCAAAATGTATCATTTATAAAAGAATTGATAATTTAGATTATTTCAAAATTATTAGAGTCATTTAATTCATAGATGTGAAATAAATCACAATCCTAAATGACTTAGGTTTTATGTCAAGCACGAATAGAAACACCGCAATGGTCTTTCAGACTTATGATCCTTCTATTGAGTCTGAAGTACTTTTAGAAACTGCTACATTACGCTAACAGAAAACCAATGCACTATCTGACTGTATAAAAGTACTTTTAGACGAGAAACGAGAAGATGAGAATTGACTCTAAAGTTCATGCATAAAGAGCAGACTGAAAAAATCTAACAAATATGTGTGATAACAGCTTGAGCTGTTAAAAAAAGAATAAAGTAATGCTTATTACAAAATGACTTGTGTGATATGAATTAAAGGTCACTTTCTAATAAAAGTGCAATAATTTTAAGTTAAAGAGTAAAGATTAATATTAAAAGGGGAGAATTCCGTAGCTAGTTTAAACTTTGACAACTTCAACGTCTAATACAGGTGCAAATGCTGTGACATTCAGACATTCACTTTTTAATCTTTGTTAAAAGTTAAATCAATCTATTATAAGAACTCCATTCAAGGATAATCAGTCTCTAAAAAGAACTTAAGATAGAATTAGGACTTATGTTTTGATGAAATGTGAAGAATTTTTTAACAAAAAAGAATTATGAAGGTGTGAAATGTCGTGGCTTGCTTTTCAATAAACTCTTATTTATTCTAGTTTCGAAATACTTCAGATTGCTAAGGTTGCACTTTCAAATTATATAGTCACTAGAAATTTTCAAAAAGTGATCGGAATTAATTTCAACACTCTGTTATTTGCTTTTAGATAGGATTCTAACAGGGTTAATGTTTATGTCCGTATTTCGAAGTTAAATTTCGATGTTTTAAAAAAAAAACAATAAATTTAAATTTTTGATAAAAGAAGCACTAAATTCAAACAAAAAGTGGCTATCTTACTGCTGTTATTAGATCAGCTGTCACTTCTCGAGTAAAGGCGAGGGTAGTTTGGTAATAGGTAAGGAAGGCTATGGACTGATTAAGTCAGGATAGTAAGGCCTGAAAATTATTATATGTGGAATTTGTTGTCACTTTATCAATTCTACAGGGATTTGGCGAATTCAGAAGCAAAGCATTCTCCTTGTTTAATTTGTAGAGCAACGACGTTACTCTACTGGATGTTATGTCAATTTTATCTTCAATTATTGTAAAGCAGAGACAAAACTCATACGGATGTTACATTGATTTTATCTTCTTTAATTGTAGAACAGCGGCGGAATTTAACTTGGTGCTGGTAAGAATAATCCTGACATCATCCTGATATTAAAGTCAAAGGGCCTTCGTTTAACACTCACGACTACGCTAACTATTTTTCAATTATGTAAAAGTACGCGACTTAATCAGAAAGTTTTGTACTTCGTAGATTTAAGTGACTGCTTGAAGCTTGAAGACTTTGTTATCACTCACGATTACGTTAACTATTTCGCAATCAGGTAGAAATACGCAACTTAACCAGAGCGGTTCGTACTTCATGAATTTAGGTATACTGTGTGACGGTTGAGAACCTTAGACAACTACCAGTAGTAAGTCTGGTGTTTGTATAGGAAAAGCTTATTTAAACAGTCCCGATCTGTGGAACTTTGTTAAAAGTCACGTACTGTGGTACTTAGTAAAAAGTCACGTAATGTGGAACTTTGTACAGTGTCACGTACGATCATATTAATACCGAGAAGCAAGTGGCGTCAATGATTAATACATCTGTTTCGTTAGATCGCTGCCCGCTTGGAGTCTCGGTGCTGCTACCGATGCTACGTGTTAGGTAACATTAGTTTATAATTATTTTATGATTTTATAAGTAAAATTAAAAGCGTCTCGTGATCAGTTAAAAAAACTTCTAACTTCTCCTCCTCAAGTGATTTTTTGTCATATTTTTGCTAACCCCCAACCACGCTTTTTTAAGTCACCTGATTTATGGGTGTCCCTTTGTCACTATCAGTTGCATCATAGTCGGAGCTGCTGCTGTCGCTGTCGCTGATAGTGTTCTGGTGATGTTGCTTAGATATATCTTCGGCGAAAGCTTCTTGTAAAGCTTGCCATATTGCGGTTTCGTTAAGAAAACTTTTTGCTTTGGTTCTTCAATCCTTGATATCAAAAAGCTACCAATGCAGAAACAGCCACACCATTTCACAGTGAGTAGAATAAGCTGCTTTCAAACTATATTTACATTCAAAACAGCAATTGACTGCTGCGACGAGGCTAGACATTACGTATTTGTATCCATCAATGTAGACGTCATATTTTAGGTTTGTTATAGGTCTGACATCTATATCGAAAGGTTGTAGTGTGAGTCCGTATTTATACAATTTGTGAATCTGATTTTGCATTTGTGCTTCTAGGTCAATCAGTGCTAGAAAAACAAATAAAAACATTACTCCTCATATTTAATGTGTCATATTTGAAAAATTCAATAAAATCACGAATACAATTATTTTAAATTGATTTCAGGAATGAATTCTGCAGCAATCTCCGGTTTAGATAGCCTACAACACTTCTTTTCGCAATCAAATTGAAATTTTTTCGCAGTTTCAATTTTTTGTAATTTCTTTAAATTATTCTGACGTTTTAATTTCTTAGATTTATAAGCACGTCTCGGCTTATTTTTATAATAGGTGTTTCTGCTTTCTGATCATCTAGTTTTTTACTCTTCTTCTCTGCCTTTCTGCTAGAGAAGTTTTTTGTTTGCTTTAATTCAAAGTTTGTTTCACTTGAACAGTTTTCGGTATGATTTTAAGGGTAGACAAATGAGGCAAAATAAGTAACTTGAGCACATCAGCGTTTACAAATAGTCTTAGTTCAACAGAAAACACTTTTACATGATAACATGATTTAAAATTAAACTTCAATGAGCTCATAAATTTCTAAAATTTGATTTTCAAAAGATTTATAATAAGTATTTGCAAAATGAACAATGCGTTTTGAAATGTCGTACCACTTTTGTGGAAAAGCTATACAAGGCGAATTATTAACCGATTTCAAAATCAAAGTTATAACTATTTGTTATTGAATTATCCAATAATTGAACCTGATTTGGGAAAAATATGATAATTTTTAGTATCTTTTTCTTCATAAAAAAGAAAGAAAAAAATGTAAAAATTTTAAATTTTTCTTCCAAATGCCTCTTAGTTTTTCAATTTTCAATATTTTTAGATAAAAGTTGGTTCAATTAATGAAACATATCATTAGTGTAAGAAAATTGTATTCGTTTGCTCTGGGTGTGACTTGCGACCTGCACATTGCACGCGAAAAGCAAACTCTGACAACGGACCTCTTCGGAAGCACTATGAGTTTTGAACACGACCAAGAGCTGTCCTGCACTGTATCGTGTTTAGTATTTTACACATCAAACATTCTGATATAAAAATTAAAAGTTCCGGAAGGCTTTAAGAAATAAGATAAAATTTTCTGACTTTTTTTAATTAACTCTTAAGGTTTAAAATATTTTCCTAAAACGTAACGAAAGTTTCGTTACATTTTTTTTGTCCCTTTCTATAGAACACATAATTTTCACATTCTCTCTTCATAGTCTCATTATATTTTGATTATTTTCCATACTGGGCATAATAAACGACATGAGATAAGAATTAATTTTGGAAAGTAAAATTGTTCAGCTCAAAAGGATCTACATATTTCATTTATATAATTTTTTGATAGACTTATATGTGAAAAAGTTAAAAAAGAAAAATTATATAATTATCTATAAAAATTATTAATATAAATTTTTAGGTACAACTGAAATACAATAATGATAAAGAATGAAGAGGCAGAGGTATATACATAATAACACATACATTTAATATAACAAAATTCAACATAATATAGAGCAATAACAAAGCCGGATGGCCGCTCTGATCAAGAAAAGAAATTTCCGGTTTTTTTTAGGTTCGGAAAAATTTGTCATAGTCATTAAAGTTGAGACATTCGAGCTTTTAAATCAAATTTTAGAATAAAATAGTTTTTTTTTTGACCTCCCTAAAAACGCTCTTTCAGGTGCTTGCTTAGCCAGCGTAAAGCTGCTAATTTCAGTCTGGCGACGTTCACCACTGACCTGGTGCATACAACACTTTATTTGAAGAAGGGCCTTTTTACCTTTTCTTTCCATTTTCCTTTTACCTTTTTCGCCTTGCCTTTCCCCCTTACCCTTTTCTCTTTCTGCTTCTCTTATCCCCTTTCATTTTCCCCTTTCTTTCTCTCTTTTTCCCTTCTCTTTTTTCTTTTTCATCCCCTCTTTCTTATTTTCTTTCCTCTCTTACTGTCCACGTTTTTTCTTCCCTTTCTCCCTTTCTTTTTCCTTTTTGCCTTCCGTTTTTATTTCTTCTTTTCTCTTTCCCATTTTCTCCTTTTTCCTTGTACTTTCATGTTCCCTCTTTCCCCTTTCCCTGTACCTTAGTTCTCCTTTCCCTTTCGTTTCCCCCTTTCCTTTTTTTTTCTTAGTCCCCTTTTTCTCTTTTTTCTTGTTTTTCTCTTTTTTCTTGTTTTTCTCCTTTTCTTTTTGCTTTCCCCTTCCCTTTTACCCTTTCCTTTTTCCCCTTTTTACTTTTTCCCTTCCCTTTTTTTCCTTTCATTTTTTACCTCTTATTTTTGCTTACTATCTATTCTTTTTTTTTTTTATTTGTCTTTCTTTCCTTTTCCTTTTTCCCCTTTCCCTTTTCTCTTCCGCTTTTCCTCTTCCTTTGCCCCTCACTTTTCTTGCCTTTTCCTTTTTTTACTTTTGTTGTCCCCTTTCATTTTCCATTTTCATTTTTACGCTTTCTTCTCCCATCTTCCCCTTTTGCTTTCTTTTTTCTTTTTCCATTTCTTTTTGCATTTTTCCATTTCCTTTTCTTCTTTTCTATTTTCCCCTACTTTTTGTTCTTGCCCTTTTTCTTTTCACCTTCTCTCTTTTCCTTCTTTCCATTTCTTTTTCTTTTTGTCCACTTTTTATGTCCTATTTTCCGCTTTCTTCATTTCCCCTTTCTTTTACTCCTTTCTCTTTTCCTTTTTCTTTTTTCCCCTTCATTTTACCTTCTCTTTCAAATTTGATGCAATTAATTCTAAGTGTAAAAAAATACTAAAAAATTAATTTCTAACAATTCAAATTTTCAAAACATTTAAATATAGGACATTTTAAATTGATGCGAATAAAAATAAATATAGCACATTTTTAACAAATAGAATTTTAACCTTACAATTTCAGAGTAAGCCAGATAAAAGATATCGAGTCTTTCAAGGTCCAAGGATATTTTACGCTTTCATGCACAATATACTATTAATTAGGTTTTAGCTTGATTAAAAACTTTTAGTTATTGAGCAGATTAAAAATTGTTTCGTATAATCATTTATTGTTCAGATGTTATTTGACCAACTACAGTTTAATTTCAAGTGAGCGAAAACGAACAATGAGAATGCGCCCGCGCTTCAGGCAAATGTTTTAAATTAAATAACGGTGTGAAGGATTGTGGTTCACGCTCGATATACCGTAAAACTCTTTCTGATTGAGTGTCTCATGCTTAATGGACATTCCACGATTTCATCTGGGGTCAATTCTTTAATAGCGCCGCTATGCATGTTTATTTTCGCTCGTTTTCCGCCCTTATTTAGAGGAGGCCCGGTATAATCTGTATATATTCCACGCAAAATTGTGTGGGTATGAAATTTTTCCACTATTGCAAAGACGTCACCATTAGGCGCTGATATTACAATTTGTTTTACAAATGGAATGGGCTGAAGACCATCAAATTCTGATTTTATTCGAATTGGCTTATCAGGAGGAAAAGCGTATTTTCGAAGTTCAAATATCTGGTTTTGATTGCTGTTGGAAACAAGTCGAATAAGACTAAGTTCTTTCATTTTGTATCCAAGTATAGTAGAAAAAATATTCCTGTCAGGAGGAGACTCGGCACGTGGAGGAGACCTGGACCTGCCACGTAGGGGAGGCTCTGCAGAAGGAGTCAAACTGGTGGAAGAATGAGGCCTGGCTCGAAGAAGAGGCTCTGCAGGAGAAGTCGAACTAGTGGAAGAATAAGGCCTTGTACGAAGAAGAGGCTCTGCAGGAGGAGTCAAACTAGTGGAAGAATGAGGCCTGGCTTGAAGAAGAGGCTCTGCAGGAGGAGTCGAACTGGTGGAAGAATGAGGCCTGGCACGAAGAAGAGGCTCTGCAGGAGGAGTCAATCTCGTGGAAGAATGAGGCCTGCGAAGAAGGAGACGCTCTGCAAGAGAAGGCGAACTAGTAGAAGAATGAGGCCTGGCACGAAGAAGAGGCTCTGCAGAAGGAGTGGAACTGGTGGAAGAATGAGGCCTTTCACGTAGAATAGGTTCTGCAGGAGGAGTCAAACTGGTGGAAGAATGAGGCCTGGCCCGAAGAAGAGGCTCTGCAGGAGGAGTCAAGCTGGTGGAAGAATGAGGCCTGACACGTAGAAGAGGCTCTGCAGAAGGAGGCGAACTGGTAGAAGAATGAGGCCTGGCAAGAGAAGAAGTTCTTTCTGATGAACGTCTGTCAGAAACAGGAGGTCTGCTCAGAGGAACATCAGGCATAGGCTCGCTCTTAGGTAAACACTCGAGCTCAGATTTTAATACTGCAACACGTAATAGAGAATTTAATTTGTTTGAAGTATACAATCGCATATTTATATTTTATGAGTTGTAAATTTAGTTGTAATTGGCAATGTAGTTTTCATCATAATTTTCAACTGTTTGCAACGTTTTTATCTTATTCTGCATGTTCTAAAAAAATTGAGATAATGTAATTTTTTATATAATATTATTATTAGGATTTTTGTTTTGCTCATGAGAAAATAGGGTATGGTGTTAGTTTGTTGCATCGTGTAAATCACAAATAACGCCCGTGTTGGTTGGTTTTCATATCAATTTTTTGCAGAAGATGGCTTTTTTTATTTCAAAAAATAGTGATGAAATACGATTTCTGTTTCATAATACGGATAGGAAAAGTATTTATAAATACACAGTTTTTACAGAAACAGTTAGAAAAGTATTTTACAGAAATAAGTCACTTAAAGCATATTTTCAAAGTCCTGAAGTAAAAAAAAGTTATCGTTTCAATAGGTAAAGTATTTTCTGGTACTTCTGATATCATAAATTGACTCTATAGGCTTACTTAATATAATAAAATCAATTAAATCTTGTAACATCACATACGTAAAACGCAAGTTGAATTATTTGGTAAATATAATAACAGTTCTGGATAATAATTTGGTTACTTGACCGGCACACAAGGTATTTTTGTTTTATTTAAAAACAATTTTCAAGAATTAAAAAAAATTTATTTAATTGAAAAATATATAGAACTGTTGCAAAATTTTTTGAAATAATTCAGAATTTAAAGAGATTTCAACAAATCAAGCACCTTTTCAAGAATTTAAAAAGGTTTAAAAATAATAAAAAAGGGGGGGTGCAAATGAAGCCGTTTTTTGTCCACCAACCAATTGGCCTAAATTATGTAACATTGTTCCTTTAAATGTGTCTCGCAAACACCTAAAAATATTTTCCATACTTGCTCAAAAACAGTATATGTATATAATGTATAAAATATAGCAAAGCGATAATTCTAGGCATTTTTCTACATATTGATATTCACTAATATGTTCCACCATATATAGCTCATTAGGAAAAATGTCAATTTGAATGTATATTTTTGATGCTTTCTCTGCTCGATTTTTTAAGAAATACTGATTTTGTTCTATTTCAACATCTAGGGATGTGAAATAATAAAAAAAAGAAACCCTGTACTTTTACACGCTTTTTGTGCATTTTCTTACTCTCCTTTGTATTTACCGATGTTTCTTCGTATTTTTTATATCTTCTTACTTTTCTCTCACGCTATTTTATAATTTTCCACGCTTTTTTTTAATATAACATTACGCCCCTTCCTATTTTCTCACGTTAATTTCTATTTTCCCACGCCTCTTTATTTTTTCACGCTTTCTCACATTTTTCCACAACCCTTTCTGTTTTCTTACGCTTTTCGTACACTTTTTCACGATATTTAATATTTTCTTTTGTTTTTTTTCCACGCTTTTTTATATTTTCCCACGCCCTCGCCCTAGGAGATATATTAAAAGATAATGAAAAAATAAAAACTAACGTGGAAAAAAGCAAGAGGCGTAAAAATATGATATATAGGGAAAAAAATAAATTGGCGCTAGTGAATATAAAATGTTGTGAAAAAAAGGAAGGGCGTGAGAAAATATAAATATAAGGGAGGGAAAACGTGACGGGGCGTGAGAAAATACAAAAAAGCGTAGGAAAAAAGAAGGGCGTGGGAAATATGAATCAACGTGGAAATGTTGAAAAGGGTATTAGGTCATATGGAAAAAGCGTGGGAAATTGTAAAATAGCATAATGAAAAAGGATAAAGCGATGGAAAATATAAATTGTCATAAGAAAATAGGAAGAGGCGTACGAAAATATAAAACAGCGGTAAAAAAGGCAATAACGTGGGAACATATGAAAAAAGCGTAGAAAACTATAAAGTTCCTTTTTGTTATTAATTAACATCCCCTGATGATGAAGTACAACAGAATCACTATATCTGGAAGATTTGAGCAATTCAAATCTTTTTAAAAGATATTTATTTGTGTTGGAAGTTATAAAAATTTAAAATTATTCATAATAATCTTTCTAAGAAGATTAGTGTTCAACCTAATTTAACATTGATTTGATTTTTAACTTTTCTGTTAAATACTGGTCTGCGAACTGTATTTTTGGCATCTGTCAGTAATAATATATGTTTTTAACTTAAATAGAAAGCTGTTATGTTTGAAGTAAGAAGACGCAGTAAACGAATAACCATATAAATTTCTTTACTATTTGCCATATGCTTTACCGGAGATTGGTAAACCTACAATATCAACACATAAGTTTGAAATCCTGGGTTGGTAAGATGAGAAAAATTTTTTTGTCAAAGCTAATTTATAATAAGATAATAGTTTTGTAAAATAATACGACAAAAGTTTTTGCAAATTTAAGAACTTTCAATTTCTGAAAACAAAAATATTTGAATTTCAACATGATACAATTTAACAGAACTGAAATTTAAAGTTAAAAAAGTATCTTATTTAAATCTTGTTAGCATTTACTAAAAGCCGCAATCATAACTTTAGACTTTCTTTTTTTTAAAAGTTTGTAATATTCAAAATGATCTTACTATTTGAGTACAAAAATGGACAGTTTTTGAGTTACAAAAAGTGTTAAATATGCAACCATTCAGCAAACATTAGAAAATATCTTGAAAACTGCAGGTCTAAGAAAAAAATGTTTTATATGCAAGTTATTGGACTTTGACGAGTAAATGCAAAGAAAGTCATGACATTGGACACAGGTTATTTTTCAAGATCATTCAATGTAAACTTCTTATCTTTTGCTAATATTCAGCCAACAAAGGAAAGATATAAAAAATCAATAATATCTTGCTCAAATCTTACCTTTATTGGCTAGATAATGACTAAATCTCGCTTATGTCTTGCCTTTATTGGTGAGATATTGACTACATTCAGGTCATATATTTCGATTATTCTACTGGATATTGTCTAAGTCCTGCACACATCTCCTCTTAATTGACTGGATATTGACAACATCCTTTTTATGAATTGCCTTTATAACTGATGTTGACTAAGTCCTGCTCATATATTGTTTTCATGGGCTCTGAATTGATTTCCTCTTCATATATCTCTTTTATTTACTGAATGTTGTCAATAATTGCCAAGTTCATAATATATGACCTTGAAAAATCACTCGTGTCTTATTGTCATGGAATTCTTTGCATTTCCTCGTCAGAGCCCAATAAATTTTGTAGGCAACATTTTTTTTCTCAGACCTGCAGTTTTCAAGATATTTGCTAATGTTTGTTAAAATGGTTGCACGTTTAAACTCCTCTGTAACTCAAAAACTGTCCATTTTCGGACTTTAGGCCTAATAACAATTTTGATCGACACGTTGAGAACTACGATTATATCCTTTGGACCTTGATGGACACGATATTCCTTGAAGGGGGTATTCTAGTGTAGAAATTTAAAAAAATCGATTTTCGTTTTTTTTATATTTACCAGGTTTAACTATTTAAGAATATGTCTACAAAAGGATTTTTCAAAATTCAAATTATTTTCGGAGATATAGGTATTTTGCTGAAGCGGCATCCAAACTGGCTTGGCCGGAACTAATCGAACAAAAGACATTAGTTCCGTCTACCCGAATCTATAGTTCTCAGTAAAACCTTTATGTATATATATATATATATATATATATATATATATATAAAGGAACAAAAGGTTTTATGAAGATTTGTGTACAATAAACCATAAAGGAAGTGCAGGCAAAATGGAAGTTTTTCTCGAAACTGTCTTTTTCGAAACGATACCCACGATTTCTTAAGTTCCACTAGACCGATTTACCTGGAATTTTTTAAGAGGCTTCTTTATGGACTTCTCTATGTCTGGAACTATCCTCATCACCAAATTTAAATTTGTACTATTTTTAAAAAATTTAAAAGGTAAAAAAAGTGGTACAAAATTTTTTTTTCGGGGCAGTCGCCATTTTGTGAAAAATATTTTTTTCAACTCTTCCGTAGTTCCAGACATTGCGACATTACTCTAGATTAATAATCTTTTTTTTTGTTTCGGATTGATAGGAGGGTTGGAATCGTGTGTATGGTCACGTGCCAATTTTTTGAGACCCCCCACTTTATCAGCTGCTAATTTTTTGAATTTTCAACTTTTTCACATATTAAATAAAATAGATATAAAGTAATAGGGCATAACAGAAAAAGGGTTAAACAAAACAATCAGGGAAAAACAGTAAAAATATCACAGTGAAATAATCACATAAATAATCAACACATTATATAAAACAAACAATAATATCAAATTAACATATTATTCAGTCAAAGAAAAATCTTATTTCGTGTACCCAAACTCAACAGAATTTAATTTACAATACTCGACAACAAGTTCAATAGGGGCTAAATAGACCTAAGTCTTGGAAAATCATGTAGCTTGTGGATTCAGATTGCAATAATTGAGTCTTGAAAATAAAATCACTTAAATCAAATTTTTATAACTCATTGGACTTCTAAAAAATTAATTGCTTGTGGCTTGCAATAAAATTGCAACGTCATAAATGCCCTCGCCTTAGGGAAGACCTAAAAGGTCTTTAAACAAGAGTGAACTTTAAAAAGAATAATTGAATTTAACTAATACTCGGCAAACGGATGTCATATTTTATGAAGATATGCTAGTTAATGTGCTTTTCTTCAAAATTATGATACAAACGCAAAAGGATTCAACTAACAGGATTCAAAAATTAAATGTACTATTGTCAAAATGTGGAATGGAAAATCATTAAAATTAATCAAAAGAGCTATTATTTATAATTATGAATAAATATGCACATGATGCGGGCCTGGAGCCAGAAGATTATCATCGAAAATGACAAAAAACAAACTGAATTCGAATATAAAATTAGGAGTTCAATAATTTAATAATTACCAGGTAAATTTCATTTAAAATTCCGTAAGAAGTTCCCTAAAAACAAAAAGCTAGACCGCTTTCCTTCACTAAATTAGCTAATAAAACGAATATTTAATCTACATTATATTTATTTATTATTGTATAAAAATAAATTTAAATACTAAATATTTATTGTTTTATATAATAATACCATTAGTTAAGATGACTCTCATATAATATTTTTTTTACAATTTAATTATAGAGAAAATTACATTTTATTTCTTTTCAGGGAAAGAAGAAGGTTCTAGAATGATCTGAACAGAAAATAGGTAATATTATAAGAGAAACGTGGTAATATTATAAGGAAAATAGGGTCTAAACTTTCAATATATAAATCCAGGATTAAAATTGCTTTGCCTTTTTTTAAGCCTTTACATTAGGACACTTAAATACCGTGAATTATGGGTATTATGTTCTTTTCAACGAAATTTTTCACTTCTAAGTGGGGGCTTCGGGTCTTAATACACTTTGTCTTGGGCTCATTGGTTTAAGTCACTTCGCCGAACTGCACTGGTTAAACTTGGATTGATTTATCTTAACCAGGAACTACTCTTGACCTTAGATCATATTTCTCCTTAAATTTCTCGAGTAGTCCTTCCTCAGATTTATAGATTAGTTCTGAACACCAGACAGCTTCTCTTTTCTCAAATTTCACGTGCGACATCTCATACTCTTTGTAGAAGACATCTATCAATAAATTGGAGAATCCAGGAAATTATTTATTAACTTGGTTGATAATGCTAATAGATGGCCTGATATTTTTACAACTTGGATGGGCCTCTGCTTTCTCCTCGTCTTCTCCTCTTAAAAAAATGCAAAAGAGACTGTTCCACTCATCTTTAGAAATATATAAAAAAAATTTTGTTATAATAGGAAAGGATTTGGGGTCTATCGGTTCAAGAATCTTTTGTAACAAAACAACGAAACACCCCCCCCCCCCCAATAAAATATTAAAGAAATAAAACAGGATTTAAAAGGACGGATCATTTGAAGGGTCTTGATTGTGGGAAAATATATGACTTTAAATATTGAATCTGGACCTTACTTATTTTATCATTAGAGAGATCACTAATCTGATAGACAGTGGGAGACAAAATGTTTGTTAATTTAGAGGGGCCTATACATTTTGGATTTGATTTGGCAGCTTAATTTTTAATTTTTGAAGACTAAATTCTACTTCGGGTCAACACTAAATCTCCTATAGATAACTTGAATGGGCGGCGACGTAAATTATATTGTTCTGATTGTTTCTTATAAGCTTTATCGAAATTTTTTATTATAAAATCCTTAAATATTTAAATTCTTTTCATCCGCTCTTTCCAAAGTTTGTAAGATTTTGGATGTATTTTATAATCAATGTCTTCGGTTCGACGAAAGAATTTATATATTTAGGATTTCTTC
>JAUELO010000098.1:2054317-2066697 GCA_032357855.1 Amphibolips quercusostensackenii
ATGTGTCAAAACGGTTTGTTTACCATATGTCTAAGCTTGGTTCATGACGTTTTGAATATGTGAAAATCGACCAGCACGTACTGCTGGAGCCATCTGTTGACAAACAGCCGGAACTTAGTTGCGCACCTAATACGTATAATATAATTATTATATAATGACATATAGTTCGTTGTCCCAATAATTATCCAATAGAATTAACCAAAAAACACATTAAAAAAAGATTAACAGCAATACAAAAAAAGCAGAGCACCATTCAAAATAACGAAATCCAACAATAAGATATTGAAGACAAAAAACAAATAATTTCAAATAACTTCAATGGAGACATTTCAGAAAATATTAAACGTCTCTTAAATAAATTTGATATCAAAACAGTCAAACAATATCAGATACAATCCAAAATATCACAAAGTTATTTAAAACATTTAATAAAATTCCGTGATGGTATAAATAAAATTACGGATTTGGATCATTATAATCCAACATACAAAAAATTTTTTAAATTTTTTCCTAAATTTTATACAAAAAAATGTATCAAGAAATTACTTCAAATTATAATCACAATAACAACTGTTCTGTAATTAAAAAAACTTTTTTTTGCGTGTTTCACACACATGCACAATATATATATGATCAACGTTAAATTTGTGTTTACTTCCTAGGCTTTGAATGTGTGTAACGAGTGCCGATGTTGGACATGTTCTCAGCGCAAGTCGTTCGTACTTGCGCTCAGAAATTTTTCAATTTTAACTTTTCGATAAAAATAAAGTAACTGCAGTTTTTAAGTTATATTATTATAACCTTTTATACGATGAAAAATAACATCAAAAAACCACAAAAATGATAATTTAAGCACAGAATGTCATTGAAACTCATCCTAACCTCAAAAATGAAGGTAGCATTATATTAAAAAATGAAAACTAATTCAACTAAAAAATGTACCTTTGATAATTAATGATGTATTCTATTCTAGATCCAACACTGACAATCGATCTAATAAATATTGACTAATTTTTATTCAAGAGAAAATTGAACTACTCTATTTTTGGTTGAAAATGTACTTTCTCCCCCTTTTTTCAATTGCGATTTTTTTTAAAGTCAGGGAATTTTTTCGAGAGCGTGCCTAATTTAAAAAAATTTTTATTTAAATATAAAATTGAATTACAATGATTCTTTATTTTAAAACTTACTTGACTGGAAAATCTGTCTTATCATCTGCTGCATTTTTTGTTCAGAATTTGTATTTTTTGTAATGAAAATTTGATTACGTGGTTGAAAGTAAGAATATTTTGTTACAAAACAATATTTTTGGTTAAAGATTCATAATTTTAACTGAAATTTATATTCTTGGTTGAAAAATGAGCTATTTGCTTAAATTTTTTTTATTTGACTGAAAATTAATTTTTTTACGGAAATTTAACTATTTTAGTGAAAAGTTTAACTATTTTGTTGAAAATTTGTTGTTTTTTAATAAAATTTAATTTTTCGAATTGAAAATTAATTTTTTTAATTAAAAAGTATTTTTTAAATTCAAAATTAATTTTTTAAATTAAAAATTAATTTTTTTAACTGAAAGTGTAATTATATATTCCCGTTGAGTAGTTTTATTTTTTGTTGAAAATAAAAATTATTTAGTTGAAAATTCAACTATTTCGTTGAATATTTGTCCTTTTTAGTTGAAAATTAATATATTTTGTTGAAAAATCATTTTTTTTTTTTATAAAATTAATCTTCTTGTTTGAAAAATCATTTTTATTTTGTTAAAAATTTCAAGTTTTCCTGTAAAATAAGCATAATTTCAGTTGAAAATCAATCAGTTTGATTGAAAATTAAGTTCTTTAAATGGAAATTCAACTGTTACATTTTTAGTTGAAAATTGATCTTTCCTAGTTCAAAATTTAACAATTTGAATAAAAATTGGTCTTTTTTTTATAGAATATTTAACTATATTTTTGAAAATACACGTATTTTGTTAAAAAAATCAATTTTTATTAGAAAATTTTCTTTTCCTTTGAAATTTAATTAGTTACTTGGTTAGATGTTAACTTTTTTGTTAAAAATTATTTTAACTTTTAAATTATTAAAAATTTTTGTTTACTTGAAAATTCGCTTTTTTTGGTGGAAATAAATCTTCTTGATTAAAAATTTATCTTTTTGGTTAAAAATTAAATTATTTCATTTAAATATTCATCATCGTAGTTAAAAATTGATCTTTCTGATATGAAATTTAATCACTTTGTTTGAAAATGTAGCTATTTTTTAAAGTTATTTTTTTGTAAATGTAATTTAAAAAAATGAAAATTTAACTTATTCCACTCGAATATTAAAAATTATCTTTTTTCAATTTTTAAAAATTTATTTTTATTTTTAAAATTCAATTTTTAAAAAAATTTAAAATAATCTTCTTGTCTACAAATTCTTCATGTTAATTAAAAATTCAAGTATTCTAATTAAATATATATTATCTTAGTTAATAATTTATCTTTTAGATTGGAAATTAATTTTCAACCAAAGAAATTTATTTTTAACAAAGTAGTTCAACTTTTGACTAAGTAGTTGCATTTTCAACCAAAAAAGATTTTAATTTTTAATTACAAACAATTGAATTGATATTTTAGTTTTTTTTTCTGAACTTGAAAAGGTTATTTTTTTATTTTTAGCCTTGTTATTGAATTTTAATAATTTTTTATTTTTTATTCTCAACATTTTTATTGAGTCGAAAGAGAGAAAATTTCGATTTTAGTTTAAACACTTTGAGTATCGAGCATAAAGTTTGAAACCTAAAATTTTCACTTTCATTTGCTTCAAATTTACCAAAGAGACTTACTTAGCAAACGTAAATATGTAATTTATGGCTAAGTTTATTTAGTAAACTTTAAGCAAACGGAATTCCAAATTTCACGTTTCAAACTCGGAACTCTTGCGTCTCAAATTCTATTTTTAAATCTTACCAACAACAAATTCACAAATGTTTACTTAGCCGATTTCAAACTAAAATATATAGGATTTAAATGAAACTTGAAAGCTAAAATAATTTTTGGAATGAAAAAATATCACGATTTAATCATTAATGATGGTATGTTTTGAAAGAGAAATTATTCTTAATTATGAGAATGATTTTAAACATATAAATTTGTTTGTTTAAAAAAATTTTACTTTTTGTCTTTTTTACTTAAAAATTCTATAATGAGAATCCATCGGGTGACTATTAATTTGCCAAATATTAATTGCCATTGTCTACTCGATTTCGAAAAATGTATCTTTAAACTAAATTTTTTTTTATGGATTGAGATGTTTATTTATTAAATTTTAATTTTTATTTAATTTAAAAAATTGATCTTTCATCTGTTGAAAAATCAATTTTCATTTGCAATTGAATTGTTGATTTTTAAACACTATTGAAAACTAAATTTTCAACTGTTTAAAATGAAAGAAAATTGAATTTTTAACAGTAGAAAATTCAGCTGTTGGAAATTTAATTATTAACTGTTGAAAATTGAAGAAAATTGTATTTTCAACAGTATAAACTTCAACTGTTAAAAATTGAATTACCTTATGAAAATTGTTCAAAATGTTAATTTTCAAAAGTTGGAAATTTAATTAATATTAAAAATTTAACAAAAGTATAAATTCAATTTTTAACTTTGCAACTTTAAGAAAAGTTAAAACTGAATTTTCAAGTGTTGAAAATTAAAGAAAATTGGTCATTACATTTTCAGCAGATGAAAATTCAATTCATGAAAATTGAATAACATTGAAAATTGAATTTTCGATTTTTGATAATTAAAGAAAATTGAATTTTTAATAGTAGTAAATTTAACGATTGAAAACTTAAGAAAATTGCATATTCAACGGTTTAAAATTCAGTTATTGAAAATTGAACAAAATTAAATACTGCATTTCTAACTATTAAAATTTGAAGAAAATTAAATTTTCAACTGTTGAAAATTGAACAAAATTAAAAACTGCATTTTTCACTATTACAATTTGAGGAAAATTGAATTTTCAACTGTTGAAAATTGAACAAAATTTATAAATGAATTTTAAGCAGATGAAAATTCAATTATTGAAAATTTAACAAAATTAAAAACTGCATTTTTAACTAGTAAAATTTGAGGAAAATTGAATTTTCAACTGTTGAAAATTGAACAAAATTTATGATTGAATTTTTAGTAGATGAAAATTCAATTATTGAAAATTGAACAAAATCAAAAACTGAAATATCAAATGTTGAAAATTAGATTTTCAAGTGTTGAAACTTGATGAAAATTGAATTTTTAACTTTGATAATTGAAGAAAATTGAATTTTGAATAGAAGAAAATTTAACTGTTGGAAATTGAACAAAATTAAAAACTGAAATATCAACTGTTAAAAATTTAAGTAATTTGTAAATTACATTTTTAACTGTTGCAAACTTAAGAAAATTGCATATTCAACAGTTTAAAATTCAATTATTGAAAATTGAACAAAATTAAATTCTGCATTTTTAACTATTGAAATTTGAAGAAAATTTAATTTTCAACTAAAAATTAAACAAAATTTATCAATGAATTTTCAGCAGATGAAAATTCAATTGTTAAAAATTGAACAAAATTAAAAACTGAATATAAAATGTTGAAAATTACATTTTTAACTGTTGAAACTTGATGAAAATTGAATTTTCAACTGTTGATAATTGGAGAAAATTGAATTTTGAATAGAAGAAAATTTAACTGTTGAAAATTGAACAAAATTAAAAACTTGAATATCAACTGTTGAAAATTTAAGTAGTTTGTAAATTACATTTTCAACTGTTGAAAATTTAAGTAATTTGTAAATTACATTTTCACCTGTTGAAAACTTAAGAAAATTGCATATTTAACAGTTTAAAATTCAATTATTGAAAATGAAACAAAATTAAATACTGCATTTTTAACTATTAAAATTTGAAGAAAATTGAATTTTCAACTGTTGAAAGTTGAACAAAATTAAAAACTGAAATATCAAATTTTGAACATTGAATTTTCAACTGTTGATAATTAAAGAAAATTGAATTTTGAATAGTAGAAAATTTAACTGTTGAAAATTAAATTAATAACTGTTAAAAACTTGAGGAAATTGAATTTTCAACAGTACAAAATTCAATTATTGAAAATTGAACAAAATTAAAAACTGCATTTTTAACTATTAAAATTAGAAGAAAATTGAATTTTTAACTGTTTAAAATTTAACAAAATTTATAAATGAATTTTTAGCAGATGAAAATTTAATTGTTCAAAATTGAACAAAATTAAAAACTGAAACATCAAATTTTGAAGATTAAATTTTCAACTGTTGAAACTTGATGAAAATTGAATTTTCAACTGTTGATAATTGAAGAAAATTGAATTTTGAATAGAAGAAAATTTAACTGTTGAAAATTGAAAAAAAAATAAAAACTGAAATATCAACTGTTGAAAATTTACGTAATTTGGAAATTACATTTTTAATTGTTGAAAACTTAAGAAAATCGAATTTTCAACAGTTTCAAATGCAATTATTGAAAATTGAACAAAATTAAATACTGCATTTTTAACTATTAAAATTTGAAGAAAATTGAATTTTCAACAGTTAAAAATTCAATTACTGAAAACTGAACAAAATTAAAAACTGAATTTTCAACCATTGAAATTTGAAGAAAATTGAATTTTCAACTGTTGAAGATTAAACAAAATTTGTAAATGTGTTCTCAACAGATGAAAATTCAATTGTTGAAAATTCAACAAAATTAAAAACTGAAATATTAAATGTTGAAAATTACATTTTTAACTGTTGAAACTTGATGAAAATTGAATTTTTAACTGTTGATAATGGAAAAAGTTGAATTTTGAATAGATGAAAATTTAACTGTTGAAAATTGAATTATTAAATGTTAAAAATTGAATTTTCAACAGTTTAAAATTTAATTACTGTATACTGACCAAAATTAAAAACTGAATTTTTAACCATAGAAATTTTAAGAAAATTAAATTTCAACTGTTGAAAATTGATGAAAATGGAATTTACAACAGATGAAATTTTAATTGTTGATATTTGAACAACACTGAAAACTAAATTTTCAACTCTTAAAAATGGAAGAAAATTGAATTTTTAACAGTAGAAAATTCAGCTGTTGGAAATTTAATTATTAACTGTTGAAAATGGAAGAAAATTGAATTTTCAACTGTATAAAATTCAATTGTTGAAAATTGAAAAACATTGCAAATTTAATTTTCAATACTAGAACATTTAACTGTTGACAATTAAATTATTAACTTTTGAAAATTAAAGAAAATTTCAGTTTTCAACCGTTAAAAAATCCATTCACTATGGAAAATTGAACAATAGTAAAAATTGAATTTTCCACTGTTGAAACTTTAAGAAAATTGGAAATTGATTTTTCAACTTTTAAAAATTGAAGAAAATTCATAATTTTGTATTTTTAACAAATAAAAATTCAATCGTTGAAAATTGAACAACATTGAAAACTGGATTTCCAATTGTTGATAATTGAATAAAATTGATTTTTGAACATCAGAAAATTTAACTGTTAAAAATTGAAGAAAATTAAATTTTCAGCAGCTGAAAATTGAATTTTGAATAGTAGAAAATTTAACTGTTGAATATTGAATTATTAATTGTTGAAAATTGAAGTTTCAACAGTTTCAAATTCAATTACTGAAAACTGAACAAAATTAAAAACTGAATTTTAAACTATTGAAATTTTAAGAAAATTGAATTTTCAACTTTAGAAAATTGAACAAAATTTATAAATGAATTTTCAACAGATAAAAATTTAATTGTTGAAACATGTACAAAATTAAAAACTAAAATATCAACTGTTAAAATTTAAGTAATTTGGAAATTACATTTTGATCTGTTGTAATTTAATGAAAATTGAATTTTCAACTGTTCAAACTAGCTGAAAATGGAATTTTCAACAGATAAAAATTTAATGGTTGATATTTAAACAACACTGAAACTAAATTTTCAACTGTTAAAAATGGAAGAAAATTGAATTTTCACCAGTAGAAAATTTAACTGTTGAAAATTGAATTATTTACTGTTGAAAATAAAAGAAAATTGAATTTTCAACAGCAAAAAATTCAACTGTTGAAAATTTAATTAACTATCGAAAATTGAAGAAAGTTTGAACTTTGAACAGTTGAATAATTAATTAGTATTGAAAGTTGAACAAAAGTGAAAATTGAATTTTCAACTTTCGAAACTTTAAGAATATTGAAAATTGAATTTTCAACTGTTGAAACTCAAAGAAAATAAAATTTTTAACTGTTGAAAATTGAAGAAAATTAATATATGAATTTTCAACAATTGGACAAATTGTTGACAAAACAGTTTAATTTTCAACCTGAAAATTCTAATTTTAAACAAAAATTGTAATAGTTCATATTTAAACCAAAAAATATTTTTATTTTAAATAAAAAGCAGTTGAATATAACCAAAAAAGACAAATATTTAACAAAATATTTAAATTCTTAACTAATACAGATTAATTTTCAACCATACAGTTACATTTTTAACAAAGAGAAAAAGATAATTTTAATTTTCAGCAAAATACATAAATTTGTAACCAAATATTTGAATTTTCTACCAAAAAAGATCAACAAATTACATAAATTTTCAACTAAGTATTTTGAACAATGGATGTGATGTTAGTAATAAATTTATTTGATTAATTTCATTTTATATTTTTTCTTTCGAAAAATTTTTTATCTAAAAAGATCAATTTTTAAGCTTAAAAAGTAACAATTCTTAAACTAAAAAGATCAAGTTTTTTAAAAATAAAAAATGAACGAATTTCGTAGAAAAATAGTTGAATTTTATACCAAATTGTGGAATTTTCCAGACAAAAAGACAAGTTTTCTGTGAAAAAAAAGTTTAATTTTCAACCCGAGAATGTATTTTCATCAAAAAAGTTACTTTACAACCAATCAGTTGAATTTTCAACAAAACAATTAATTTTTTAGTTTAAGAAAACAATCTTTAACCAAAAAAAAAAACGAGTTTTCAACTGAAATTCATTCATCTCTTTGGTTGAAAATTAATTTTTTATTGTGAAAATTTAATTATTCAATTTTCGATTGGCAATTTATTTTTTTTAAACGAAAATTCAAGTTTTTTGTAGAAATTAATCTTCCTGGTTAAAAAAATATTTTTTTGGTCAAAAATTAAATTATTCTATTTAAAGATTCATCATTTTGATTAAAAATTCATTACTTTGTTTGAAAATGTAACTATTTTTTTAAATAGTATGTATTTTTTTGTTTAAAAAAAGATTATTTTTTTAAATGAAAATGTAATTATTCCAATTGAATATTCCATCATTTTCGTTGAGAAGTGACGTATTTTTCTGAAAATTCGTCTTTTTGTAGAAATGAATCTTATTCGTTAAAAATTCATCTTTTTGGTTGAAAATTGATCTATTCTATTTTTAAATGAAAATTCATAAGTTTGATGGAAAATTAATTTTTTGTAACTGATAATTTAACCAATTTATTTCTGGTTGAAAATTGATTTTTTTGATTTTTTTAGTTTAAAATTGAAATATTTCGTTAAAAATTAATTTATTTTCTTGAAAATCGTCCTTTTTGGTTGAAAATTTAACTATTATTATTTTAGTTTCAAATTAATCTTTTTGTTAAAAATTCAACTATTGCAGTTAAAGATTCATCAATTTTAATTGAAAATTTATCAATTTGGTTGAAAATTAATTTTTTAAACTGAAAATTGAACTATTCAATTTTCGATCTAAATTTGACCATTTTCAGTTCAAAATTCAATATATGGTTGAAAATTTGTCTTCTTTTAGTTGAAAATTCTACTGTTTCGTTGAAAAATTATTCAATTTAAAAATCTTTTTTGGTAAAAAAATATTTTTTGTTGTTGAAAATTCAACTATTCTCGTTAAAGATTGATTATTTCAGGTGAAACTTTTTTTTTGTTTGTTTAAAACTAAACTATTCCAGTGAACAATTCACCATTTTGGTGGAAAATTAATATATTTTGACTAAAAATTCAACTATTCCATTTTTGGCTAAGAAATAATTTTTTAAAGTTCAAAATTCAACTATTTGGTTTAAAGATGATCTTTGTTAGTTGAAAATTCAACTATTTCGTTGAAAATTTATTCATTTTGTTAAAAAATGTTTTTGTTGGAAAATTAATCCAATTAAAGTTGGATCATTTTATTTGAAAAAATTTTTTTTTTTTTTTTTAAATTCACCTTTTTCATTTTTGGTTGAAAATGATACTTTTTGAGTTTAAAATTTAACTACTTGGTTGAAAATTTGTCTTTTTCAGATAAAAATTTTACTATTTCGTTGAAAATTCATTTATTTTATTGAACATTGTCTTTTTTCGTAAAAAATTAATTTTTTATTGTTAAAAATTCAACTACTTTAGTTGAAGATTGATCATTACAGTTGAAAATTCATCTTTCTTATTTAAAATTCAACTATTCCAGTTAAAGATTCATTAGTTTGTTGGGAAATTAATTTTTTAAACTAAAGATTTAACCATTCCAGTTTTTGTTGAAAATTATTTATTTTTAAATTCAAAATTCAACTATTTGGTTGAAAACGTACCTTTTTTAGTTAAAAATTTAACTATTTTGTTAAAAATTTATTTTTCTGGTTGCAGAATGTAATTTTTGTTAGAAAATTAGTCTTTTCGGTTGAAAATTTAACTATTTTAGTTAAAGATTGATCATTTTAGTTCAAAATTAATCTTTCTTGTTTAAAATTTAACTATTTCAGTTGAAGATTCTTTAGTTTGTTGGGAAATTAATTTTTTTAACTGAAGATTTAACTATTCCATTTTCGGTTAAAACTGATCTTTTTGAGTTCAAAATTTAATTCTTTTTTTTTAATTCATTTATTTTGTGGAAAAATGCCTCTTTTGTTAGAAAATTAAACTTTTTGGTTAAAAATTCATTTTTTTCCCTTTGAAATTCAACTATTCCAGATTGAAGATTCATCATTTTGGTTTAAAATTCATCAGTTTGATGAAAAATTAATTTTTTTGACTAAAAATTTAATTATTTCATTTTTGGTTTATAATTGATCTTTTTAAGTTCAAAATTCAACTGTTTGGGTGAAAATGTGCCTTTTTTAGTCGAAAATTTAACTATTTCGGTAAAAATTCATTAATTTTGTTCTAAAATCGCATTTTTGGTAAAAAATTAATCTTCTTGGTTAAAAATTTAACAACCCCAAGTTAAGATTCATCATTACAGTTAAAAATTAATTTTTTTTTTTTAATTCAACTATTTCTGATTGAAGATTCATTATTTGGGTTTAAAGTGCATCAGTTTCTTGAAAATTTAATTTTTTCGAATAAAAATTTAATTATTTTATTTTTGGTTGATAATTGATATTTTTAAGTTCAAAATTCTACTAATTGGTCGAAAATTTGTCCTTTTTAGTTGAAAATTACACTGTTTCTTTGAAAATTAATTTATTAAGTTAGATGAAAATCGTTTTTTTTTTTGGTTGAAGATTCAACTATTCCAGTTACAGATTAATTATTTTAGTTAAAATTTATCTTTTGTTTACAATTCAACTTTTCCAGATTGGAGATTCATCATTTTGGTTTAAAATTCATCAGTTTAGTGGGAAATTAGTTGTTTTTTTTTTACTGAAAAGTTACCTATTCCATTTTTGATTAAAAACTAATTTTTTATAATTGGAAATTTTACTATTCTATTTCTGGTTGAAAATTGATCTTTTTTAGTTTAAAATTCAGCTATTTTGTTGAAATTTAATTTATTTCGTTGAAAATCGTATTTTTTTGTAGAAAATTCAACTATTCCAGTTAAAAATTTATCATTTCAGTTGAAAATTTATTTTTTTATTTAAAATTTAATTATTCCAGTTGAAGATTGGTCAATTTCTGTTTAAAATTCAATATTTGGTTGGAAATTATTTTTTTTTCTAGTTGAAATTTTAACTATTTTAGTTGGAAATTCATCCTTTTCGTTTAAAATTGAACTATTTCAGTCACTGCTTTATCATTTTAGTTTCAAATTTATCAGTATGGTGGAAAATTAATTTTTTCGACACAGCATTTAATTCTTCTATTTTTATTCGAAAATTGATCTTTTTTATTAAAAAATTAAACTATTTGGTTAAAAACTTGTCTTTTTTATCTGAAAATTAAATTATTTCGTTAAAAATCAATTTATTTTTTTAGAAATCATTTTTTTTTGTAGAAAATTCAACTATTACAGTTGAAGATTCATCATTTTTGTTGGAAATTCATCTTTTTATGTTTAAAATTCAACTATTCCAGTTGAAGATTCATCAGTTTGGTGGAGAATAAATTTTTCAACTGAAAATATAGCTATACTATTTTTTGTTGAAAATTGATCTTTTTTAGTTAAAAATTAAACTATTTTTATTTAAGAATTTGTCTTTTTTAGTTTAAAATTGTACGATTTCTTTGAAAATTAATTTATTTTGTTACAAATTGTCTTTTTTGGCGGAAAATTAACCTTTCGGTTGAAAATTTAACTATTCCAGTTTAGTTAAGTCATGATATTTATATTATTATAATCTAATGTTTATAAGCGGAACAAATGCAGGAATTTCGTAGGTAAAATGTAGTTGACACCCTGTTATTTTTCTGTTCTAGATGGCTACCTAGCAGAAGCTGCCAAGCCCACTTTTACGCCCGGGGCGTAAATGAGTGAAGTCAACGAGTGAAGAGGAGAGAAAAGCAGCAAATGTATAAAAATGAATGATATAGAAAGCATCGGGATGAGTGTTGGTTCAAAAATGCCTCACAGCCATTCCACACCGGCCGGTGTCGATGGTGGAAGTCGAACACCACCCACAACCCCTAGAAAAGCTGGAAAGATGCTTGCGGTTCGAATACAGATGCTGGACGACACCATCACGATGTTCCAAGTGCAGGTAATTTATTGATTTTGCTCTTGCTTTAGCTTCAGTGAATAAATAGACCCCACTTACGACGACTCCTGGACCTTCGATCTTCGACCCAAGACGGGCCAATTGCATCAATTTATTCCTCTACTCAGCAAGCTAATAAACCCTGATGCGATCAGAGTCGCTTCCTTTCAAAAGCTCCCTGAAAATCAGTCTGAGAGATGTCTTTAAAAAATTTAGGTGATTGCCAAATCAGATTTTACGTTCCTTATAATTCCTGCATTCTTTTCCCAACACTCTTTTTGCTCTATTTATTTCTTTTCAGATTTTGTGAAGATTTTCTTTTTTTTTCCTCAACTGTTTTGTTGAGTGTTCGTATTTTTGAATAGAAGATTCGTCATTTTACTTTGAAAGTTCATCTTTTGGAAAAGAAGTCTTTAGGAAAAACCCGGAATATTTAGGGATTTTTTCGAGAG
>JAUELO010000098.1:2067920-2087074 GCA_032357855.1 Amphibolips quercusostensackenii
GGCCAGTTATAGATATTGATTCCTACCTTACCGACATCGAGAAGCTTCTAACTTGTAGAGGTACGTTTTCGTGCTAAGTTTCTATAAAATTCCTGATGACGTCACAGAATAATAATACTACGCCTGTACTAAGTTTCTAGAACATTTCTGATGACGTCACAGAAATATTGTAGAAAGTTAGCACGGACACGAACCACTACAGGTTAGAGGCTTCTCGATGTCGGTAAGGTAGAAATCTATGTCCAGAACCCGCCCGTCTTATCTACTTTTGAATATTAATATTCAAGAAAAATTAAAAATTGGTCAGAGTAAAGTTAAAGAATTTTGAAAATGATGTTTGAGGTTACCCTGCTATAATAATCGTAAATTCATTTTTTTTTTTTAGTAGAAAATTTAATTATTTGGGTGACGGTTGAACCAATATATTAAAAAATCATATTGTTAATGTTAAAAATTCATCATTTTAGTTTGAAATTCATCTTTCTGGTTGAAAATTCGTTTTTTTTTTTGTTGAAAATTAATTGTTTTAATTGAAAATTTAACTATTCCAGCCCAAGAGTAATTATTTTTGTTAAAAATTTATTTCGTTGGTTGGGAATTCAATTATTTAATTGAAAACCCATTTTTTTTTGTTCAAAATTAATTTTTTAAGTTGAAAATGTAACGATCCCTTTTTTGGCTGAAAATTCTTTTGTTTTTTAAAATTGAAAATTTAACTATGTACTCTGGTAAAAGTTGAACCACTTTTTTAAAATTAATTTTTTTGTTTGAAGATTCATCTCTTGGGTTAAAAATTGAACTATTTTATTGAAAATCCGTTTCTTTTTTTTGGTTAAAAATTAATTTTCCAAGTTAAAAATTTAACTATTTCAGTTCAAGATACGTTATTTCTGTTGACAATTTAACTACTTCGTTGAAAACTGATTTTTTGTTAAAAAATTAATTTTTCTAACTAAAAATATAACTATTTCATTTTTGGCGGAAAATTGATTTTTTTTTAAATTTAAAATTCAGCCACTTGCGTAAAAATTCACTTTGTTAAAAATTAATTTTTTTGTTTGAAGATTCATCTCTTGGGTTGAAAATTAAAATATTTCATTGAAAATTCGTTTTTTTTTGTATTGGAAATTAATTTGTAAAATTTTTAATTTAACCATTTCAGTTGAAGATTCATGATTTCTGTTGAAAATTCATCTCGTTGGTTAAAAGTTTAATTACTTCGTTGTAAACTGATTTTTTGTTAAAAAAATAATTTTGGTAACTAAAAACATAACTTCTATTTCTGTGTGAAAATTAATTTTTTAAATTAGAAATTCAACTACTTCAGTAAAAGTTGAACAACTTTGTTAAAAATTAATTTTTTTGTTTGAAGATTTATTTTTTGTGTTGAAAATTGAACTATTTTATTTTTAATTCGTTCTTTCTTATTTAAATTTAATTTTTTAAACTGAAAATAAAACTATTACATTTTTGTCGGAAAGTCGATTTTTTTAAAATTGAAAATTTAACTACTTGCATAAAAGCTTACTTTCTTAAAAATAAATTTCTTGTTAGTAGATTCATCTCTTGGCTTCAAAATTGAACTATTTAATTGAAAATTTGCTCTTTATTATTTAAATTTAATTTTTTAAACTAAAAATATAACTATTAAATTTTTGGCGGAAAGTTGATTTTTTTAATTAAAAATTTAACTACTTGCATAATAGCTTACTTTGTTAAAAATTAATTTTTTGTTGGTAGATTCATCTCTTGGCTTAAAAATTGAACTATTTAATTGAAAATTCGGTCTTTTTTATTTAATTAAATTTTTTAAACTAAAAATATTACTTCCATTTTTGTGTGAAAATTTATTTTTTGAAATTGAAAATTCAACTACTAGCGTAAAAGTTTACTTTGTTAAAAATTAATTTTTTTGTTTGAAGATTCATCTCTTAGGTTGAAAATGAAACTAATTTATTGAATTTTTTTTTGTTTTGTTAAAAATTAATCTTTAAAATTTTAAATTTAACTATTTCAGATGAAGATTTATAATTTCTGTTGAAAATTCATCTTGTTGGTTAAAAGTTTAACTACTTCGTTGAAAACTATTTTTTTGTTAATAAATTAATTTTTTCAACTAAAAATATAACAATTCTATTTTTGGGGAAAATTATTATTTTTTTAAAAAATAAAAATCCAACTTCTTCCGTAAAAACTAAATCACTTTGTTTAAAATTAATTTTTTTGTTTGAAGATTCATTTCTTGGGTTGAAAATTGAATTATTTTATAAAAAATTAAATTATTTTATAAAAAAATTTGTTTTTTTTTTATTTAAATTTAATTTTTTAACTAAAAATGTAACATTTACTTTTTTGACGGAACATTGATTTTTTTATATTAAAAATTCAACTAACTGCGTAAAAGTTTACTTTTTTGAAAACTAATTTTTTTGTTTGCAGATTCATGTCTTGGGTTGAAAATTGAAATATTTTATTGAAAATTTGTTTTTTTTTTTGGTTAGAAATTAATTTTTTTTAATGAAAATTTAACTATTTTACTTGAAGATTAATAATTTTTATTGAAAATTTATCTCGTTGGTTAAAAGTTTAACTACTTCGTTGAAAACTGTTTTTTTTTGGTTAAAAAATTAATTCTTCAAACTAAAAATATACCTTCCATTTTTGTGTGAAAATTTATTTTTTGAAATTGAAAATTCAACTACTAGCGTAAAAGTTTATTTTGTTAAAAATTAATTTTTTTGTTTAAAGATTCATCTCTTGTGTTGTAAATGAAACTATTCTATTGAAAATTGTTTTTTTTTTTGTTAAAAATTAATTTAAAAAATTTTTAATTTAACTATTTCAGTTGAAGATTCATAATTTCTGTTGAAAATTCATCTTGTTGGTTAAAAGTTTAACCACTTCATTGAAAACTGATTTTTTTTGTTAAGAAATTAATTTTTTGAGCTAAAAATATAACTATTCCATTTTGGCGGAAAATTTATTTTTTAAATTCAAAATTCTACTCCTTGCATAAAAGTGGAACTACTTTGTTTAAAATTAATTTTTTTGTTTGAAGATTTATTTCTTGGGTTGAAAATTGAATTATTTTATTGAAAATTCGTTCTTTTTTATTTAAATTAAATTTTTTAACTAAAAATATAACTATTACATTTTTGGCGGAAAATTGATTTTTTTTACATTGAAAGTTTAGCTACTTGCGTAAAAGTTTAGTTTTTTAAAAATCAATTTTTTTGTGTGTAGATTTATTTCTTGAGTTGAAAATTAATCT
Organism: Amphibolips quercusostensackenii; assembly: GCA_032357855.1. Classification (NCBI taxonomy): domain Eukaryota; kingdom Metazoa; phylum Arthropoda; class Insecta; order Hymenoptera; family Cynipidae; genus Amphibolips; species Amphibolips quercusostensackenii. The sequence continues at coordinate 2,071,192 of JAUELO010000098.1, forward strand.
ATTTTATTAAAAATCCGTTTTATTTTGTTTGGAAATTAATTTGTTAATTGAGAATTTAACTATTCCACTTAAAGTTTAATAATTTTTATTGAAAATTCATCTCGTTGGTTAAAAGTTTAACTACTTCGTTGAAAACTATTTTTTTGTTAATAAATTAATTTTTTAAACTAAAAATATAACTATTCCATTTTTGGAGGAAAATCATTTTTTTTTTAAATTAAAAACCCAACTACTTTCGTAAAAACTGAATCACTTTGTTTAAAATTAATTTTTTGTATAAAGATTCATTCCTTGGGTTGAAAATTGAATTATTTTAATGAAAATTCGTTCTTTTTTGTTTAAATTTAATTCTTCAAACTCAAAATATAACAATTAAATTTTTGTCGGAAAGTTGATTTTTTTTCAATTGAAAATTTAACTACTTGCATAAAAGCTCACTTTGTTAAAAATTAATTTTTTTCTTTGTAGATTTATCTTTTGAAGAGTTGAACTATTTTATTGAAATTTTTTTTTTTTTGTTAAAAAAATTAATTCTTTTAGCTAAAATTATAACTATTCCATTTTCGACGTTTTTTTTTTTAATTGAAAGTTCGACTACTTGCGTAAAAGTGGAACTACTTTGTTAAAAATTAATTTTTTTGTGTAAGGATTCATCTCTTGGGCTGAAAATTGAATTATTTTATTGAGAATTCGTTCTTTTCTATTTAGATTTAATTTTTTCAACTAAAAATCTAACTATTCCATTTTTGGCGGAAAATTGATTTTTTTTTACATTGAAAATTCAGCTACTTGCGTGAAAGTTTACTTTTGTTAAAAATTAATTTTTTTTTGTAGATTTAACTCTTGTATTGAAAATTGAACTATTTTATTGAAAATTCGTTTTTTCGGCTAGAAATTAATTTTCTTGATTAAAAGTTCAACTATTCCACTTAAATATTGATAATTTTCATTAAAAATTCATTTCGTTGGTTAAGAGATTAACTACTTCGTTAAAAACTGATTTTCTTGGTTAAAAAATTAATTTTTCAAACGAAAAATATAACTATTTCATTTTTGGCGGAAAATTAGTTGTTTTTTTTTAATTTAAAATTTAACTACTTGCGTTAAAGTTGAATCACTTTGTAAAAAATTAATTTCATTATATAAAGATTCATCTCTTGGGTTGAAAATTAAACTATTTTATTGAAAATTGTTTTTTCTTTGTTAAAAATTAATTTTTAAAATTTTAAATTTAACTATTTCAGTTGAAGATTTATAATTTCTGTTGAAATTCATATTGTTGGTTAAAGGTATAACTACTTTTTTAAAAACTGATTTTCTTGGTTAAAAAATTAATTTTTCAAAATAAAAATATAACTATTCCATTTTTAACGGAAAATTGTTTTTTTGAAATTGAAAATTCAAGTACTTGCATAAAAGTGGATTTACTTTGTTTAAAATTAATTTTTTTGTAAGAAGATTCATCTTTTAGATTGAAAATTGAACTTTCTTATTGAAAATTTGTTTTTTTTTGGTTGGAAATGAATTTTTTTAATTGAAAATTTAACTATTCCACTTGAAGATTTTTAATTTGTGTTTAAAATTCATCTAATTGATTAAAAGTTTAACGACTTTGTTAAAAACTGATTTTTTTGTTAAAAAATTAAGTTTTTTTAACTAAAAATCTTGCTATTACATTTTTGGCGGAAATTTGATTTTTTTACACTAAAAATTCAGCTATTTGCGTTAAAGTTTACTTTTTTGAAAATTAATTTTTCTGTTTGTAGATTCATCTCTTGGGTTGAAAATTGAACTATTTTATTTAAAAAAAATTTTTTTGGTTTAAAATTAATTTAAAAAATTTTCTATTCAACTATTCCACTTGAAGATCAATAATTTTTATTGAAAATTCATGTCGTTGGTTAAAAGTTTAACTACTTCGTTAAAAACTAATTTTTTTGTTAAAAAATTGATTTTTTTATCTAAAAATATAACTATTTTTTTTTGGCTGAATTTTTTTTTATTTAAAATTCATCTACTTGCGTAAAAGTTCAACCACTTCGGTAAAAAATAATTTTTTGTTTGAAGATTCATCTCTTGGGTTGAAAATTAAACTATTTTATTGAAAATTCCTTTTTTTTCTTTGGAAATTAATTTTAAAATTTGAAAATGTAACTATTCCAGTTAAAGGTTCATAATTTCTGTTGAAAATTCTTCTTGTTGGTTAACAGTTTAACTGCTTCGTTGAAAACTGATTTTTTTGATGAAAAATTAATACTTTTAAATAAAAATATAAATTTTCCATTTTTGGCGGAAAATTGATTTTTCAAAATTGAAAATTCAACTACTTGCTTAAAAGTTCACTTTGTTAAAAATTAATTTTTTTATTTGAAGATTCATCACTCAGATTGAAAATTGAACTATTTTATTCAAAATTCGTTTTTTTTTTAAATTACTTTTTAAATTTAAAAATTTAACCATTCTTCTTGAAGATTTTTAATTTCTGTTTAAAATTTATTAAATTGATTAAAAGTTTAACGACTTCGTTGAAAACTGATTTTGTTGTTAAAAAATTAATTTTTTTAACCAAAAATATAACTTCCATTTTTGGCGGAAAATTGTTTTTTTTTTAAATTTAAAATTTAACTACTTGCGTAAAAGTTGAATCACTTTGTTTAAAATTAATTTTTTTGTGTGAAGATTCATTTCTTGTGTTGAAAATTGAAATATTTTATTGAAAATTCGTTCTTTTTTATTTAAATTTAATTTTTTTTACTCAAAATAAAACTATTACATTTTTGGCGGAATTTTTTTTTTAATTAAAAATTCAACTACTAGCGTAAAAGTTTACTTTGTTAAAAATAAATTTTTTATTTTATAAATTCATCTCTTGGGTTAGAAATTGAACTATTTTAATGAAAATTCGTTTTTTTTTTTGGTTGGAAATTAATTTTTAAATTTGAAAATTCAACCATTTCAGTTAAATACCTTTGTTAAAAATTAATTTATTCGTTTGAAGCTTCATCTTTCTCGTTGAAAATTGAATTATTTTATTGAAAATTGGTTTTTTGTTAAAAATTAATTTTTTAATTTGAAAATTTAACTTTTCAATTTTTTTGTTGAACATTGATCTTTTTAGTTAAAAATTCGTCTTTATTGGGAGAAAACAAATTTTTCTGGTTGAATTTTATATTGTCATGACTGAAAAATCTTTGTTGAAAATTCTTTTTTTTTTTTATCAGAAAATTTGAATTCTGTGTTGAAAGTTGAACTAATTTGCTAAAAAAATTTTTTTTTAATTGAAGATTTATCATTTTTATTAAAAATTCATCTCTGGTTAAAAATTTTTCTTTTTTGAAAAATTTACCTATTTTGTTAAAAATTTATTTTCTCGATTACACATTCATAATTTTACTTGAAAATGCATTTTTTGTTGTTGAAATAACAACTATTAAATTTTTTGTTGAAAATTCAACTATTTTTGGTTGAACTATAATATTTTTTTTAAATTCGATCATTTGTTTGAAAGTTCGTCTTTGTAGGTTGAAAATTTAACAATTTGTTCAAAAATTAAACTATTTTGTTAAAAATTTAATTATTTCATTAATAATTAAATTTCAATCATCCTGGATTTTTTTGGTCGTTTTAATTTCTAAAATTTTCAAATTTGAATTCATTTCCAAGTCTAATTTTTTCAACTTTGAACATTTTTTTTCTGATATCCATTCGAAATTCGGATAAAAGTTGTCAAGCTTTTAAGTCTTGTTTTGTTCCAATAAATTGCCTGTTAAATGGGAAAACTTTCAGAGTTTGGATGCTTTCCAAATTAAATTAAATTCAAAATCATTGGTTTGGAAGTAATACTTTATTGCCAGTTATGTAACATTACTTGAAAAATATTGGAAATCGCTCAATTTTCTTTCCATTTGATTGTCGCAGTGATTTCTTCATACAATGCGGTGCGTTTTTATTTATATCTCTGATCTTTTGGTATAATTCCAAGGCTGCATTCTTACTGATCACATTCATCTTTCATTGTATTTAATCCGAAGCTCAAATCTGAAAAGAAATATTACTTTTTTCTAAAAAAAAAAAATTGCAATAATTAATTTTGTTTTCAGGGAAAAGTCTGGGATTTTGAATAAAAAAATTTAGGGTATTTTTAAACCATCCAAAGAATTTTCAAGAGCTTTAAAAGCTTTCAAGGAATTTGAAAAGATTCAAAGAATTTGAAATATTTTATTTTAAAAAAATTTGACGGATTTTTAAATAGATTTCAATAATTTGATGGCATTCCAAAATATTTAAAATATTTAAGGGTATTTCTAAAGATTCCAAGATTACCAAGACAAGGGATTTTAAAAGCTTTCAAGGTATTTTAATAAATTTTCCAAGATTTTCGAAAATACTATTTCATGTCATTCCACAAGATTTTATAATACTTTTATGGATTTAAAAAATGTATTAACAAAAATTAAGGGATTTTGTAGAACTTTAAAGATTTTAAAATATTTCAAGAAATATTTTAAAGAATTTTAAAGATTTTAGGACATTTAAAAATATTCCAAGACATTTTTAATTGATTTCAATTATTTGAAGGTGCTTTAAAGTATTTTAGATGGATTTCAATAATTTTGAGTGAATTCAAAGGATTTTTAAGATCTTAAGTTATTTTAATAAAATGCAAAGAATTTTTAAGAGCTTTAAAAAGTCTCAATAAATTTACCAAGAGATTAAAATTACCTGAGGTTTTTTTTTTAAATCCCAAGAAAATTTTAAGACCCCAAAAAATTTCAATCGATTTCAAATGATTTTAAAAGCCATATGATTTTAAAGAATTAAAAATATTTGCCGTTTTTTTTATTTCAAGGAATTTTTAAAATCTTGAAAAAATTCGAAGGTCTTTTAAAGAATTGAAAATATTTTAGGGATTTAAAAATATTCCAAAGAATTTCCAGAAGCTTTAAAAAATCCTAAGGGATTTTAAAGAATTAAAATTATTTTAAGGATTTTAAAAATATTCCAATGAATTTTTAATTGACTTTCATAATTGAATATGATTTTAAATATTTTTAGGTAGTTAAAATTATTCCAAGCAATGGGATTTCAAAGAATTACAAATATTTTTTGGGTTTCTGAAATATTTCAAGGAATTTTCATAAGCTTTAAAAAACTTCAAGGGATTTCAAAAAATTAAAAATATTTTTGTGATTTTTAAAATATTCCAAAGAATTTCCAAAAGCTTAAGAAAATTTCAAGGGATTTCAAAGAATTACAAATATTCTTGGGATTTTTAAAATATTTTAAGGAATTTTAAAAGCTTTAAAAACTCCAAGGGAATTCAAAAAATTAAAAATATTTTTGGGATTTTTAAAATATTCCAAAGAATTTTTAATTGACTTTAATAATTAAAAAGGGTTTTAAATATTTTTAGGCATTTTAAATTGTTTTAAGCAATGGAATTTCAAAGAATGAATAATATTATCGGGATTTTAAAAATATTTTAATGAATTTTCAAAGCTCTAAGAAATTCCAATGGATTTCCAACAATTAAAAATATTTTAGGGATTTTAAAGTATTTCAAAGAATTTTCAAAAGCTTACAAAAATTTCAAGGGATTTCAAAGAATTAAATATATTTTAGGAATTGTTAAAATATTCTAAGGAATTTTGACAAGCTTTAAAGAATTCCAAGAGATTTCAAAGATTAAAAAATATTTCAGGGATTTTAAAAATATTCCAAGGAATTTTCAAAAGCTTAGAAAAATTTAAGGGATTTTGAAGAATTAAAATTATTTTAGAGATTTTCAAAATATTCTAAGGAATTTTTAAAAGCTTAACAAAAGTCCAAGAGATTTGAAAAGATTTAAAAGTATTTGAAATATCTAAGGGTATTTTAAATATATTTCAGTAATTTGAATTTAATTTCAAAGGATTTGAAATATTTTAAGGTATTTAAAAATATTTCAAACAATGGGATTTCAAATTATTAAAAATATTTTAAGGATTTTAAAAATATTTCTAGGAATTTTCAAAAGCTTTAAAAAACTCCAAGGAATTTCAAAGAATTAAAAATATTTTAGTGATTTAAAAAAAATATTTTAATGAATTTTTAATTGACTTTAATAATTAAAAAGTATTTTAAATATTTTTAGGTATTTTAAATTGTTCCAAGAAATGGTATTTCAAAGAATTAAAAATATTTTAGGGATTTTTCAGGTATTCGAAGGAGTTTTCAAAAGCCTTAAAAAATTTTAAGGAATTTCGAAAAATTAAAAATATTTAAGGAATTTAAAAAAATTTTCCAATGAATTTTCAAAAGCATTAAAAAATTCCAAGGGATTTCAAATAATTAAAATTATTTTAGGGATTTTAAAAATATTTCAATGAATTTTTAATTGACTTTAATAATTAAAATGTATTTTTAATATTTTCAGGTATTTTAAATGATTTCAAGCAATGGGATTTTAAAGAATCAAAAATGTTTTAGGGATTTTTAAAGTATTCGAAGAGTTTTCAAAAGCTTTCAAAAATTTCAAAGGATTTTAAAGAATTAAAACATTCCAAGGGATTTGAAAGAACTCAAAATATTTTAGGAATTTAATATTTTTTAAAGCATTTGAAAACTCCTTTGAATACTTTGAAAATCCCTAAAATATTTTTATTTATTTTTTTTGAAATCCAATTGCTTGGAACAATTTAAAATACCTAAAAATATTTGAATACATTTTAATTGTTAAATTCAATAAAAAATTGATTTCAATATTCTTAAAATCCCTAAAATAATTTTAATTCTTTGAAATCTGAAATTTTTTAAAGCTTTTGAAAATGCATCGGAATATTTTAAAAATCCCTAAAATATTTTTAATTCTTTGAAATCTCTTGGAATTTTTCAATTCGTTGAAATCCCATGGAATTTTTTGAAGCTTTTAAAAATTCCTTGGAATATTTTTAATATCCCTAATATATTTTTAATTCTTTGAAATCCCATTGCTTGAAATAATTTAAAAACACCAAAAATATTTAAAACACATTGTGATTATTAAAGTCAATTAAAAATTAATTGAAATATTTTAGAAATCCCTCAAATATCTTTAATTCTTTGAAATCCCATTGCTTGAAATAATTTTAAAGACCTAAAAATATTTGAAATCCTTTTTAATTACTAAAGTCAATAAAAAATTCATTGGAATATTTTTAAAATCCCTAAAATAATTTAAATTCTTTGAAATCACTTGAAATTTTTTAAAGCTTTTGAAAATTCATTCAAATATTTTTTAAATTCCTAAAATATTTTGAATTCTTTGAAATTCCTTGAAATTTTTTAAGGCTTTTAAAAACTCCTTCGAATACTCAAAAAATCCCTGAAATATTTTTAATTCTTTAAAATCCTATTGCTTAGAACAATTTAAAATACCTAAAAATATTTGAAATCCTTTTTAATTATTAAAGTCAATTAAAAATTCATTGGCATATTTTTGAAATCCCTAAAATAATTTTAATTCTTCAAAATCCCTTGGAATTTTTTTAAGCTTTTGGAAATTCCCTGGAATATTTTTAAATTTCTAAAATATTTTAAATTCTTTGCAATCCCTTCGAATTTTTTGAAGCCTTTAAAAATTCCTTGGAATATTCTTATAATTCTAAAATATTTTTAATTCTTTGGAATCCCTTAGAATTTTTTTAAGCTTTTGAAAATTTTTTGGAATATTTTTAAAATCCTTAAAATATTTTTAATTCTATAAAATCCCTTGGAATTTTTTAATTCTTTAAAATCCCTTGGAATTTTTTAATTCTTTAAAATCACTTGGAATTTTTGAAAGCTTTTAAAAACTCCTTCGAATACTTTGAAAATCTCTCAAACATTTTTGATTCTTTAAAATCCCATTGCTTGAAATAATTTAAAATACCTAAAAATATTTAAAATACATTTTAATTATTAAAGTCAATTAAAAATTCATTACAATATTCTTAAAATCCCTAAAATAATTTTAATTCTTTAAATCCCTAAAATAATTTTAATTCTTTGAGATCCCTTGAAATTTTTTAAAGCTTTTGAAAATTCATTGAAATATTTTTTTAATTCCTAAAATATTTTGAGTTCTTTAAAATCCCTTTGAATTTTTTAAGGCATTTGAAAACTCCTTCAAATACTTTAAAAATCCCTAAAATATTTTTAATTCTTTGAAATCCCTTGAAATTTTTTAAAGCTTTTAAAAATTCCTTGTGATATTTTTAAAATCCCTAAAATATTTTCAATTCTCTAAAATCCCATTGTTAGGAATAATTTAAAGTACCTAAAAATATTTAAAATCCTTTTCAATTATTAAAGTCAATTAAAAATTCATTGGAATATTTTAAAAATCCCTAAAATAATTTTAATTCTTTAAATTCTCTTAAGATTTTTTTCAGCTTTTGGAAATTCCTTGTAATATTTTTAAATTTCTAAAATATTTTCAATTCTTTGAAATCCCTTCGAATTTTTAAAGCTTTTGAAAATTCCTTAGAATATTTTTATAATCCCTAAAATATTTTTAATTCTTTGAAATTCTTTGGAATTTTTCAAAGCTTTTGAAAATTCCTTGGAATATTTTTAAAAACTCTAAAATAATTATAATTCTTTCAAATCCCTTAGAATTTTTTAAAGCTTTTAAAAATGCCTTGGAATATTTTTAAAATATCTAAAATATTTCTAATTCTTTACAATCTCATTGTGTGGAATAATTTAAAATACGTAAAATATCTAAAATCCTTTTTAATTATTCAAATCAATTAAACATTCATTGGAATATATTTAAAATCCCTAAAATATTTTTAATTCTTTCAAAACCCTTGGAATTTTTTAAAGCTTTTAAAACTCCTTCGAATACTTTAAAAATACCTGAAACATTTTCAATTCTTTGAAATCCTATTGCTTGAAATAATTTAAAATACCTAAAAATATTTAAAATACATTTTAATTATTAAATTATATTAAAAATTCATTGGAATGTTTTAAAAATCCAAGCTAAAGCTTTAAAAAAATTCTAAGGAATTTCAGAGAATTAAACATATTTTAAGGATTTTAAAAATATTTAGTAAATTAAAATTAAATTGAAATAAATTAAAATTAAAATATTCAATGAATTTAAAAGAATTTATTCTCATGAAGTAAGACACTTCGTAGGGTATCAAAGAGTTGAAGAGACTTTTTAATATTTTTTGCAATTTATTTAAAATAATTTTGAATTAACCATGATTTCTTACGAATTTTATTATTTGATTCTTTTAAATTCTTTGAACTAACTTTGAATTTTTATAATTTACTTAATTTTCTTCAAATTCACAGAATTCTACTACAGTCAATTGATTTTTTTGAAGTTTTCAAACTTTTTGTTTAATTAATACTGAAGCCTTTTAAACTCATTTTTGGTTTCTAAGGATTTCATCAAATTCTCTTTCACTTTTTGCAAGGAAATTAGGCTGTGACAGTCAGAAAAAAAAATTTGGAATTAGGAATTTGGAAAATGAAGTTTTGTGGACACTCTGTAAAAGAAACTATATTTTAGATCAATTTGGGAGAAACTGCATGAGGTGAAAATTTAAGACGATCTTCTTCGCTTCACTTCACTTGTAATGCATGGCCATTAGAATTGATTAATCTCAGATTTGCAGTGTGGGCATTTTAGCGTAACCATTGACTATCGAGGTCAAGGGGCGTGGGCGTGAGTCTACTTCTAATGATCTTCGCAAACTCTTCAGCATACTCGATATCTTCAATTTTTAAATTTTTTAGACTACTCTTTATTTTTTTCTCTATAAATTCTGTTTGAAATTTAATTAAATTTGGACTCAATTTTGTTAAAGAAAAAAAATTTCTCTTCCAGAAATAATTGAAGATCTTGTTGCAATTTATTATTATTTATTATTTTTATACCTCGATATCTTTAATTTTTTAATTCACTAGGCTGCTTTTTATATTCATAGGAAAATGTTTAATGACTTTTCATTCTGAAAATTTAATTTTAACAGAATATTAAAAGATTTCACAAGACATCCAATATTGTCAAAAAATAATTTGGAACATTTCAAGAATTTTTCTTAATTTCTTAAGATTTAATAAAAGTTTTAGAACTAATTAGATTTATTAAAAAAATACTTAAAACTTTTGAAAGAATCTCGAAAATAATGAAATTTTTAAAAATATTTTAAATAATTTAAAACAAAATGTAGATTTTCAAGATTTTGAAATAAAATTTTGAATCTGTTTCAGGATTTTGAGGAGTTTTAAGATAATTTAAAATTCTTCTTAAGATTTCTGGGAAAATTTAAAATGACTTTTTATTTTGAAAAATTAATTTTAACAAATTATTAAAAAAGATTTCGAAAGACATTCAAAATTGTCAAAAAATAATTTAAATCACTTTAAGTGATTTTTTTCCTTTATTTTCTAGGATTTAATAAAAGTTTCAGAAAAAATTAGAATCATTAAAAATATACTTAGAACTTTTGAAATAATTTCAAAAATAATATAAAATTTAAAAACATTCCAAATTTATATGGGAGGTTTTAAGATAATAGAAAATTTTTCCTGAGATTCCTGGGAAAATTTCAGTTGACTTTTTATTTTAAAAAATTAATTTTTACATTTTATTAAAACAGATTTGAAAAAAAACATCTAATATTGTCAAAAAATAATTTGGATCATTTTAAGTGATTTTTTTTAATTTTCTAGGATTTTATAAAAGTTTAAAAAAAATTAAAATCATTTTAAAAAATACTGTGAACTTTTGAAAGAATTTCAAAAACAATAAAAAAATTTAAATAGTTTTAAACAAAATGTAGATTTTTTAAGATTTTGAAATAAAATTTTGAATCTGTTTCAGGATTTTCAGAGGTTTCAAGATAATACAAAATTTTCTTAAGATTTCTGGTAAAATTTTAAATGACTTTTTATTTTGAAAAACTAATTTTAATAAATTATTAAAAAGGATTTCGAAGGACATCCAAAATTTTTAAAGAATAATTTTGAACATTTCAAGTAATTTTTCTAGTTTCTTAGGAACTGATACAAGTTTTAGAAAAAATTAGATTCATTCCAAAAAAGTTTGACTATTTTGAAACTTTTTTGAGTTTCAAATTTTTTTTTAAAAGTTGGGAAATTAATAAAATTTTTGGAAAATTTTGAATATTTTAGAAATTTTGAACTTTTTTGGAAATTTTTTGAAAGTTTTAATTTTTTGTTTAAGTTTGGAAACAATAAAAATTGGTAGAAAATTTTAAAAATTAAAAAAAATTTTTTTTAAAGTTTGAAAATTATTGAAATTATTTGAATTTTTGGAAATTTTAAAAAGGTTAAAATTTTGGAAATTTTGAAAACTTAGAAATAATGATAATTTTTTGAAATTTTGTTAAAAAGTTCGAAAAATTCTGGAAATTTGTTGATGTTTAAAAATCTTTTAAATTATTGAAATTTCTGGAAATTCCAAAAAAGTTTGAATATTTTGAAAATTTTTAACAATTTTGGATATTTTGGGAGTTTTAAATTTGTTTAAAAAGTTGGGAAATTAATACAATTTTTGGCAAATTTTGATTATTTTAGAAATTTTGAAGTATTTAAAAAATTTTTTGAAAGTTTCAACTTTTTTTTAAAAGATTAGAAATTATTAAAATTTTTAGAAAATTTTAAAAATTCAAATTTTTTTTTGAAAGTTCGAACTTTTTTTAAATTAATAGAATTTTCGGAAATCTTAAAAAAGTTAAAAATTTTTGCAAATTTTGAAAACTTGGAAGTATTAATAATATTTTTAAATTTTGTTTAAAAGTTTGAAAAATTCTGGAAATTTTTTAATGTTTAAAAATCTTATAAATGATTAAAATTTTTAGAAATTTCAAAAAAGTTTGAATATTTTGGAAATTTTGAACAATTTTGGAAATTTTTTAAGAAATTTTTTAAAAATTTTTCTTAAAGGTTGGGAAATTAATAAAATTTTTGGAAAATTTTGAAAATTTTAGAAATTTTGAACTATTTTCGAAATTTTTTTTAAGTTTCAAATTTTTTTAAAAAGTTTGGAAATAATTAAAATTTTCAGAAAATTTAAAAAAATTAAAAAATGTGTTAAAAGTTAAAAATTTTTTGAAATTATTAGAATTTTTAGAAATTTAAAAAAAAAATTTAATTTTGCAAAATTTTTGGTAACTTTTGGAATTATTGGTAATTCTTTGAAATTTTGTCAAAAAGTTTGAAAAATCCTGAAAATTTTGAGAATCTGTTAAAGTTTAAGAGTCTTTTAAATTATTAAAATTTTTGGAAATTTAAAAAAAGTTTGATGATATATAAAATATATATAAAAAGAGATCCAACGTAAAAAGAGAGAATCGACGTCGATTCCGCGCAGGAGAATCGATTCTGCTATCGATTCCGCCAGGCAGAATCTATTCCAAAGAATCGATTCTCGAGCGCTAGGAATCGATTCCTTTGAAGAATTGGAATCGATTTCGGTATCCCTAATAAAGAAGTGCCTAAAAGGTATTTAAAATGCCTAGAATTTCACTAAAACCAAGATTTGTAAGGTTAAAAATTCATCTTTTCTAGTTAAAAATTCAACAATTTGGATAAAAATTGGTCTTTTTTAATAGAAAATTGAACTATATTGTTGAAAAGACACGTATTTCGTTAAAAAATCGATTTATTATAGAAAATTATCTTTTTCTTTAAAAGTTAATCTCTTTGTCTAAAAATTCTTCTTGTCGGTCAAAAATTCAAGTATGCCAGTTGAATAATTATCATTTTAGTTGAAAATTCATCATTTAGGTTTGACATAAAATTACGTGGTTAAATTTTTTTTTTAAGATTCCTAATTTTAATTAAAATTCTTTTTTGTTGTTGTTGAAAAATGATTTATTCGATTAAAGAATTGTATTTTCTTTCATTTAAAAGAAATTTTTTTCCAAAAATTTAACTATTTTGTTGAAAAATTTTTGTTCTAGTTAAAAATTTTATTTTTTTTTTAAACTGAAAATATAACTATTATACCAGTTAAATATTCCATAATATTAATTAAAAACTCATTTTTTTTGGTTGACCATTCATTTTTTGACTCAAAATTCAATTATTCAATTTTTGATAGAAATTCATATTTTTAGTTGAAAATTCAACTGTCTTATAAAAATTTTTTTTTTTTGATTGTAAATACAACTGTTTTGTTAAAAATTTATGTATTTTTTCAAAAATTCGTCTTTTTATAGAAAACTGATCTTCTTGGTTGAAGAATTATATTTTTAGTAGGAATTTCAACTGTTGGGTTTTTTAGTTTGATGATTTAACTATTTCGTAGAAATCCCTTTTTTTGTTGTTGTTAAAAATTCTACTATTTTGGTAAAAATTTTTGTTTTGGATGGATAATTTGTCCTCTTAGTTTAAAAGTAAATCTTTTTTGGCAGAAGTCATCTTTTTTTATTAAAAATTCACCGTTTTGCTAAATTGGATTTTTATTAGTGAATATTTATCATTTTAATTAAAATTTTCACTGTTTGGTTGAAAATTCAGTTTTTTATTTCGTTGAGAATTAAGTTTTTTTATCTGAAAATGTAACTTTTACATTTTTTGTTAAAAATTGATTTTTTGATTTGAAAATTTGCCTATTTGGTTGAAAATTCTTCTTTCGGATAGAAAATTTAACTATTTGGTTAAAAATAAAAGTGTTTGATTCAAAATTTAAATATTTGGTTGAACTAGCTGCGAATTCGATCTCGAGCGTTTCCACTTTATTTATGGTGCTCATTTCACGAGCACCTTGCTTTCCGTTAGCAAATGGATTTGTTTCCTCATAGAAGAAGCATTAGTGATTTTGTAAATAATAGACAAACTAAATTTTTCATTTTGCTCAATTTAAGAATAGAAATGTACAAAAAATGCAAAATTACTAAATAATACAGCTTTACGATTTTTTTTAAATTGGCAGAATTATTTTAATTAAAAATTTATGATCAAAAAGTCTTTTTTATTTGTGCATCAACTTTGAATCATGTTGATGAAAAAGTTTTTCTGTTTACAACAGATGTTTCTGTAAAGTGCATTGATAATATTAATATTATTATTGTTAATATTAATAATAATAATAAATAATGAAATGTATTTATATTATAGGTCAATCGATTTACCTTGAATGAAGGAATCTTTTCCGTTATTGCATCAATTTTGAATTATGTTAATGAAAAAAATTTTACTTTAAAAAATTTTTTTTTCCAAATATTATGTATTACCATAGCTTAGGTCAATCGATTCGTCTTGAATAAATACATCTTTTCTATTTTCACATCAACTTTAAATAATGCGTCTGTAAAAATGTTTACTATAAAAATGGATTTAATATAATGTTAATGACCATAACTTTCTTACTCTTTGATAAAATGTATTAATATTATAGGTCAATCGCTTCACCTTAAGCCATTGAATCTTTTATATTCTTGCATCAATTATGAATTATGTTAATAAAAAAAGTTTTACTATAAAAAACCGTGTTTTGAAATTTTATGCATTACCATAGCTTTCTTACTCTTCAACAAAATGTATCAACATTATAGGTCAATCGATTTGTCTCGAATCAACGCTTTTTTTCTATTTTCACATTAACTTTAAATTATGAAAATGAGAAGATTTTTACTATAAAAATAGATTTTTAATATAATATAAATAGCGATAACTTTCTTACTTTTTGATATAATTTAATAATATCAAGGTCAATCGATTCGTCTCGAACCAAGAAATCTTTTATATTCTTGCATCAATTTTGAATTATGTTAATGAACAAAGTTTTATAATTAAAAACTGATTTTCAAAATGATATATAAAGTGATAGAAAAAATGCAATGAATATTTTTATAAATCCTTCAGTCAGTTTCAAGATATAAGCGATAAAAATAAGACCTCTAAATTTCATAAATTGATCTGCAGCCCTTTTCAAGTTATCGTGTTCACAACAAAGTGTGACACACACACATACACTCTCTTTCACACACACACACACACACCCAGACATTTGCTTAGAACATTGTATTAGACATTTTAAAATTAATCAACGTTTAGTCAAATGAATTAAAAATTTTTTGAAAATGTTACCATCACAAAGCGTCCTCTGTGAGGAAGCAAAACTGATCTATTTCATTCCAAATTCTCTTATTTGGTTGAAAATGAATTTTTTGGTTAGAAATTTTTATTTTCTGGGTTGAAAATTCCTTTCTTTGGTTAAATATTCGTTTTTATTTTAGTTGACAATTATTATTATTCTTTATTATTACTATTTCATTTTTATTCGAAAATTGGCATTTATTATTGTTATTGAGTATGGACATGACATTGATATTTACCGGATATGACAGGCAGCGCCCGCGGCGGCCAAAGACTACGATTTCTTAGGGATAGGAATTCGAAATTTACATAAGTTAGCACGTGTGAATTGTTTTTAATATAATAAATAAAGAAACGATTGCTTTGAAAACGTATATAATATTTTTCAAAATGAAGCAAATTAATAGAGGAAACTTTCTTGCAAAAATATTTCATGAAAAATTCGTCTTTTCATTCCAGCTAAACCCGTTCTAGTTTCGTTGTTGGCTATAAACCTAACCTTAAAAATTACCAGTCGAATGTCAACAAACGGATTGATGATGAATATTTTTATCAAAGCGGGATTTTAAGCTACTGTGGGCAAAAACTAAGGTGAATTTTGTTATAAAATGAAAAATCTTTATTTATTTATCCAAATCAATTTCATCCCTTTCAAAGTAATCCCTTTCCGATATAATGCACTTATGGCAACGTTTTTTCCAATCATTAAAACACTTGTTAAATTCGATTTCCGGAATTGCCTTCAAACTTTTCTTTGATTCGACTTGTATCTCTTCAATCGTGTCAAAATGGTGTC
>JAUELO010000098.1:2132791-2144752 GCA_032357855.1 Amphibolips quercusostensackenii
ATATATATATATGTATATATAATTCCCATAAAAATCAATTAGATATGAATAAACTTTTATCATATAAATTATAGCCATTAATTAATTACATAACCTTCAAATAAATCAACAATTTATGCTACTAATAGAGAAAATTAAAAGCTAATCTTTATACAATTTAATATTGTAGAAAAAATTAATTAATCAATAATAAATTAATCGGTTGACCATATAAAAAGCATTATACACCTTTATGACTTCAAATATATATTATTAATTTTTACTTAATATATTTTTTCAATTTAAAATTTGATTTCTTAAGATTTGAATTATTAGTAACCTTTTAGGCCCATTTTTAAGAAAATAAGAACATAAGATGCAGGTATAATTTTGGAAATTAAATTCAGATACTCATTTGAGCATTAATCTATAATTTTCCATTCAAACTTTTTGAATAATTTTAACTTCACATTTTTTTTAAAATTTTTACTTTTTTTTCAAAAAATTTGACTTATTTCAACCTTTTATATTGATTTCAGAGAAAATTGAAACATATTAACATATAATTTTATAAATTAAATTTATAGACTCAATTCACAACATTGAACACATTAGAAAAATTACGTATTTGGAATAAGAGTATTTTGAATATATTTAAAGTTTTATTATACAAATTACATATATCAAGTATTCATTTATACAACCTTAAATTATATAATTAATTTATGCTACTTATATAAAAATGGTTAATTTTAATCTTTATAAAATTTTATATTGTAAGAAAATTAATCAGTTAATAATTAGTTAATTAATTAATTATAATAGTTAATTAACTTTTCTTGTTAATTTGAAATTTCAATTATGAAAATTTGATTCACTCATAAGCTTTTAAACTGATTCCGGGAAATTTAAGTTTTAATAGAATCAGTTAATAATTATCAGTTCACAGCATAGAAAGCCCTAAACAATTATTTTCGTTAAAGCATTTAAATAATGTTTACGTTGTGAATTAAAAAAAAATTAAATTGTGTTTCTACACTTTCAATTTACTAATAAACTTTTAAACTGATTGTGACAAAATTAAAATATACGTACACATAATTTCGAAAATTAAATCCAGATACTCATTTAATAACATCACAGTCATTTCAAAAATTTATGTGATTGTAGAAGAGGTTTTTTAAAAAAAACTTTTATTTTTTAAATAATAGCCAATATTCAATTACATAACCTTAAAGTAAATAATTAATTTATGTTACTTAGAAAAATCAAAATTTAATCCTTCTGTGATTAAATGTTGAAAAAAAAATTAGTTCACAACATTAAAAGCCTTAAGCAATTATTTGTATTAAAGGCATTTTAATAATTCTTACATTGTATATTTTTAAAAATTAAATTGTATTTCTACAAATTTAGTTCACTGATAAAGATTTAAACTAATTAGAAAAAAATTAAAATATACGTACACATATTTTAAAAAATTAAATTCAGATATTTATTTAACAACATCACAGACATTTAAAAAAAATTATACTTTTATAATATAGGTTAAAAAAAAAAACTTTTATTATACAGAATGTCCCAGCCTCAAGTATCCAGACATATATAGCTGTATAAAAATTAAAAAAATAAATCGAAAATTCCTTTTCCAAAAACTAGTTGGAGTTTTAGTTTTTGAGTTATTAGACAAATAAGCTGGACCAATCAGGAGCACAATACGTATACGTGAGCAGGAGTCTAACCTATTGTTAGTAAAGCGGACACCGAGGTGAGGTTCGCGACAGTCGCAAGACCACGTTGGACTCCCGCTTATGTACGCGTATTGAGCTCCTGATTGGTCCAGCTTAAATACTTAATAACTCAGAAAATAAAACTTCAACTGATTTTCAAAAAAGGAATTTTCGATTTATTTTTCAAATTTTTATACAGCTATATAAGTCCGGACACTGGAGTCTAGGAAAACCTGTAAAAATAATAGACAATATTTAATTACATTTCCTCAAAGTAAATAATGAATTCATGTTACTTAAAAGAGAAACATTAAAAATTTAATTTTTTGGTAATATAATGTTAGAAAAATTAATCAGTCAATGATTAATTAATCAGTTCACAAGGTTAAGAGCGTTAAGTGGTTGTTCGTATTAGAACAATCAAATAATTTTTAATTCATATACAATTTTTTTAACTTGAAATTTCGTTTTTGGAAACTTGAATTATAAAGGAGCATTTTTACCAATTTTCAAAAAAATTAAAACATATTCTCATATAATTTAAAAAATTAAATCCAGGTCTTCATTTCATAACATCATAAACATTTGGAAAATTATAAAATTGTAACAAATGAATTACATGATCTCAAACAAAAAAATCTATTTATGTCACTAAATTAAAAACAAATAAAATTCAATCTTTACTTTTACTACTGTGAAAAAAATTAATCAGTCAATAATTAGTTGATCAGCTTAAAAGGTAAATTAGTTAAATTAGTTAAAAATGAAACTTTCATTTTTGAAAATTTTATTTGAATAAACTTTTAAACTGATTCAAGAAATTGAGTGTTCTGATAGAATCAGGTAATTAATAATTAGTTCGCAGCATGAAAATTATCAAACAATTATTTTTATCGAAAGATTCAAATAATGTTTTCAATAATTATTTTTCATTTGAAATTCCATTTATGTGCATTGAATTCATTAGAAACTTTAAAAAATAATTTTTTAAAAATGAAAACATACGTACATATATAATCTATAATCAGTTTACAACATAAATAGCAATTAACTGAAACATTCAAATCATTTTTACTTCATATTTTATTTCATCATCATTTTGATTGAAAATTCCTTTATGGTTGAAAATGTAAAAAATACCCAGTTGGAAATAAATTTTTTGTCTAAAAATGTAACTATTACATGAGAAAATTCAACTATTTTGCTGAAAGTACGTTCTTTTTGTGAAAAATCATATTTTTAAGAGAAAATTGAACTATTCTTTTTTTTGAAAATTGATCATGTTCCTCTTTTTTAATTGTTATTTTTGTCTCTAATAAGTCAAAAACTAAGCTAGTTTAAAAGTATGTTTTTTAATTGTAAATCTTTTTCATGTATTTTTAGCATGAAATATGTTTTTATAAGAAAATAGATTTCTGTTTGATCTTAAATTAAATTTAAAAAAAATTAAATTTCTACTATTTCGCTGAAAATTAATATTTTTTTATTTAAAAATTCAACTATTTGCTTAAAAATGTATGTGCTTTGCGAAAAGTTCGTACTTTTTTATAGAAAGTTAATCTTTTTCATGTATTTTTAGCACAAAATAATTTTCCATGAGAACGTAGATTTCTGTTTCATCTTAAATTAAATTTAAACAAAAATTAAATTTCTACTATTTTGCTGAAAATTTGCATTTCTTTATTTAAAAATTCAACTATTTGTTTAAAAATGTATGTACATTGTGAAAAAGTCGTTTTTTTATAGAATATTAATCTTTTCCATGTATTTTTAGCATAAAATAATTTTCCATTAGAGAATAGATTTCTGTTTGATCTTAAATTGAATATAAACAAAAATTTAATTTCTAGTATTTCGCTATAAAATTTTCATTTTTTTATTTGAAAACTCAAGTATTTGCTTGAAAATGTATAAACTTTTTGGAAAAATCGCCTTTTTCATAAAAAATTAATATTTATAGTTGGAAATTACTTTTTTTTATAAAAATTTCAACTCTCCGAATTACAGAACCATCATTTTAGTTGAAAATCCATCTGTTTGGGTGAAAACTAATTTCATCAACTGAAAATTTAACTGTTTTATTTTTAGTAAAAATTGATTTTCCTTAGTTCAAATTTTAACAATTCAAATAAAAATTGATCTTCTTTAATAGAAAATCCAATTATGTTGTTAAAAATACACGTATTTTGTTAAAAAGTCGATTTTTTTCAAAGAAAATTAACTTATTCTCTAAAATTAAAGTTTTCTTGCCTAAAAATTCTTTTTGTCGTTAAAAAATTCAAGTATTTCAGTCAAATATTCATTACTTCAGTTGAAAATTCATCTTTTAGTTTAAGAATAAAATTGCTTAGTTAAAAGTTGAACTCTTGATGAAAATTTTTTTTTTCGAAAAGATTCATAGTTTGAATCAAAAATTCATTTTTTGGGAGAAAAATGAGCTATTTGATTCAAACATTGTTTTTTCTTTGTATAATAAATGATTTTTTCTGAAAATTAAACTATTTTGTTGAAAATTCGTTTCCTTCTTTGTTGAAAATTATTTTTTATTTCCACCTAAAACTATTATACCAGTTACTTTTTTAAAAAAATTATTGCCATTTTGTATTTAAAAAAATTTTGTTTTCAATTTTTAAGTCAACGTAAAAAAAAAACCTTCAAAAGACTGAAATAAAAGTGGAATATCTGCATTAAATAAAAGCTATAGAAGTTTGAAGACAAATGTTTAATTTTTATGTTCAAATAAGCTTGATTCAAAATTTATATCGTTCTTTTTTTGGTATTTTGTAGTGTTTAAAGGACTGAACAGTGACGCTTGACAGTTAAATTTTTTTAATTTTCTGAAAGTTAGTAACAATTAAAAATTAAGGACATTTTTTCAAAATTTTTTAGTTCTGTATCTTATTGATATTACAAAAAAATGTCTTGATACAAAGTGACTAATTGTCAATTTTTTATTGAAAAAATATTTTTAATTATTATTCATCAACCTAAATATAATTAAACTTTTTTTTAAAAATAATAATAGTTGAACCCTTCTTGATTTGACATTAAAAATAAAAGCTTTTTTTTGTTTTTTTTTTTTGAGAAATTTTTTTAGAAATTTTTTAACTTTCCACGCGCTGTAATGAAAAGGGCAAGACCATCCTAATTAATCACAGATTTTAATTATGCTCAAATAAGGCAATTATTCTTAAGACAATAAACAAAATTGACCAATAAATTCTAAATTTCGACAATTCAGAATATGTAAACATTAGGCTTTTACGTAAAATGAAATAAACCCACAATCTCGAATAGCTTTTATTAAAAATCTTTTAAAAGTAAACGATACCTCCAATTTTTATAAATAATTATTATGAAAAAATGCATAACATAGTCATTTCAATAGACAACATCGGTTTTCTTTGCAAGCAGTATTTAATGAATATTAGTTAATTTCTTTACTTTGATTGCTTATTACTTAAATTGAATTAGAATTTGATAACACGTATAATTTTCATGAATATTTATGATAAACAAATGAAAATTGTGGCTGGTTTTTAACATAGAAGAACTGATTCTTCAGGGAAAATATTACCAGACGCAAAACAAGTTACATTTACTTTAATTTTTCCGGTATTCAATAATCACTACAATTTTTATAAGAAAATTTTGTAAACAAGCGCACAATCAATTTTTATTCTAACCTGAAATTACCAGTTTTATACATAAAAGTATTATTATAAATCAAATTAAGTTGAAGTAAAAACTAATCTGTTACAAATTATATTAATGCTCATAATTATTGTTTGTAAAAATTAAAAAAATGCTTAAATAATTTAAAAATGTAACTAAATGTGATGTTGATGTTATTTAGTAATACTTTTCTGCGAAGAAGTAGTGCATTTAGTTTAAGAAAAGGCTAAACTCTGCATTTGTTTATAAGAAATATAGAAAAATAATGATTATTATAGAATTCTGGTTTAATTTGACTAAGAATCACACACGAAGAGCTTATTTATATTTTTTTAGGAAGAAACTTCTTCTACGAAAAAAAAGCTTCATTGTGCATTTGTTTACAATAATTGTTTATAAAAGTTGTAGGTATTGTTCTGTTTCAGCTTATTTTGACTAGGAACTATTTCGCATATTTCAAGCAATAATTTACCTTAAAATAATAATGTTTGAATAATAAAATTTTTCGGCATTTTGCATTTTTTTATAGAATTTTTATATTACTAATATCTCAGACAATATTTGAGCCTCAAAAAAAAAATTGGTAATCTATGAGTGTGTTTCTGTCCTTGTCATTACAGCGCGTCAAGAGCTAAAAAATTGTTAAGAATCTGTTCTCTAATAAAACACAATTTGTATGTTTTTAAAGCAATAAATAATTAAAAATAGTTTTTCAAATAAGCAATTGAAAATTGACCATTTTTTTATTAACTTATCAATTTTCTTAAAATTTAATTTTTTCAGTAGATTTGTGTAAGGTCATTCTTTTAAAGACCAATTAGTACTTTTAATGATTTGTGTTCGAAATTTTTCATTTTGGAAAATCCAGAGTCAAAAATTTAAATTTTGATTTTCAAAATCACAAAAATTTAATAATAGTTAATTATTCATCTTCTTTGGAAATCAACTATTTCTAAGTTCTACAATGTTAAATGCTGTAATTTTGATTATTTCAATTAAAAATTTATCTAATGTTGTGGATTCCAAATTAAAAACTTGACTTCTGATCTTCAAAATCATAAAAATATAAAAAATGTTATTCATACATCTTTAGAAATAATGAGTTTTAATTTGTAAATCTTCAAAATTGTAGAATTTTAAATTATAAATTTTGTAAATTAAAGATTTAGAACATTTTTGCAAGTATAAATAAAAATTATAAAAGATTAAAGCTCCACGATTCAAAATTTTGTAATTTTAATGATTTTCATTCGACATTTTCTTAGTTTAGAAGACTCAGAATAAATAAATTGACTTTTGATCTTTGAAATCATCACATTTTAAATATTGTATTGATACATTTTCTTA
The DNA here is from genome assembly GCA_032357855.1 of Amphibolips quercusostensackenii. Taxonomy (NCBI): domain Eukaryota; kingdom Metazoa; phylum Arthropoda; class Insecta; order Hymenoptera; family Cynipidae; genus Amphibolips; species Amphibolips quercusostensackenii. The sequence goes on from JAUELO010000098.1 coordinate 2,139,523, forward strand.
ATCAAAAAAGTTTTAAATTCAACAATTTAAAATAGAAAATTATGCGACTTTTAAGTTCAACGGAGCAAAATTCTGTAATTTTGATGCTTTACATGAAAAATTCCTTGAATTTAGAAGATTTTGAGTTAAAATTGGATTTCTGGTTTTTAAATTTAGAATTGTTATTCAAACATCTTTAAAATTCAAATTGATTTAAAATTTCTCTAATTTTTTTTAATTTAAAACAAACACCTGACTTTTGTCTTATAAAATCATAAAAATTTAAGAATTCATGTTTATACATCTTTTAAAAATGATGACTTTTCAATTATAAATCTTCAAAATTGTAGAATTTTGAATTTCAAATTTTCAGAATCTAAGATTTTTTAAGTTTTTGTGAGAAGCAAATAAAAATGATAAAAGATTAAGGTTTTACAGTTAAAAATTCTGCAATTTCGACGATTTACATTCCAAATTTTTTTAATTTGGAAAATTCAGAATCAATAAGTTGACTTCAGATCTTCAAAATCATAAAAATGAAAAAGATTGTATTGATACACTCCTAAAATTCAGAAAGTTTTAATTTTGCCAATTTACAATAAAAATTATGCGATTTTTAAATTTTACAGTTCAAAATTTTGCAATTATGATGATTTATATGAAAAATTCCTTCAATTTGGTAGATTTCGAGTCAGGAACATTATTTTTTGTTTTAAAAATTTTAGAATTTTCATTTTAACATCCTTGAAATTAAAGCGGTTTTAATTATAACTCTTCAAAATTGTAGTACTTTGAATCGTTAATCTTGAGAATTAAAGATTTTTAATTTTCGTAAGTTGCAAATGAAATTGATGAAAGATCAATATTTTAAGATCCAAAATTCTGTAATTTTGATGATTTACATTAAAATTTTTTCGGTTTGAAAGACTTAAAATTAATAAATAGTTTTTCAATTTTGTAAATCATCCAAATTAAAAATATTGTATTGATACATTTTTCAAATTGAAAAAGTTATAATTTAAAAAATTTACAAATAAAAAATTATGCAAATTAAAGTTAAACAGTAAAAAATCATGTAATTTTGATACTTGATAAAAAAATGCCTCTAATTCAGAAGATTTCAAGTTGAAAACTCGATTTTTGGTTTTCCAAATTCAAGAGTTTTCATTTCGAAATCCTTAAAATTAAAGTTTTTTTATTTGTAACTCTTCAAAATTGTAGTATATAGTATAGTATATAGTGAATTTTTAGAATTAAAGAGTTTATAAATTTCGTAAATGGAAAATGAAAATTATGAAAGATTAAAGTTTCACGATTCAAAATTCTGTAATTTTAATGATTTACATTCGAAATTTTTTCTGTTTGGAAAATTCAAAGTTTATAAATATACTTTTTATCTTCAAACTCAGCTAAATTATAAAGATTTTATTATTACATTTTTAAAATTGAATGAGTTTTAATTTTGGAAATTTACATTAAAAAATTATGCGAGTTTCAAGTTTAACATGGAACAATTCTGTAATTTTGATGCCTTATATAAAAAATTCCTTCAATTTGGAAGATGTGCTGAAAACAAGACTTTGGATTTTCAAAATCTAAGAATTGTTATATTAACATTTTTTAAATGAAAGCGTTTTTAATTGTAACTTTGTTAAATTGTAGAATCTTGTATTGTAAATTTTAGAATTCAAGATTTTATAATTTTTGTAAGTTGCAAATAAAAATTATAAAACATTAAGGTTTCACGATTCAAAGTTCTGTAATTTTGATGACTTACATTTTAAATTTTTTTAGTTACAAAGATTTGGAATTATTAAATTAACTTTTGATCTTTAAAATTATCCAAAATAAAAAGATTAACGAGATACATTTCTGCAATTAAAAAAGTTTAAATTTTAAAAATTTTAAATAAAAAATTATGCGAGCATCAAGTGTGACAGAAAACAAGACTGTAATTTTGATGCTTTATATGGAAATTTTTTTTAATTTGGAAGGTTTTGATTTAAACACTCGATTTTTGTTTAACCAAATTTTGGAATTTTTATTTGAACATCTTTTTCAAAATAAAGCGTTTTTAATTGTAACTTTTCAAAATTTTAGTACCTTGAATTGTAAAAATTTAGAATTGGAGATTTATTAAAATTTTGTAAATTGCAAGTAAAAATTATGAAAGGTTAAGGTTTCACAATTCAAAATTCTGTAATTTTGATGACTTACATTCAAAATGTTTTCAGTTAGGAAGATACAGAATTAACAAATTCACTTTTGAAATTTAAAATTATCCAAAATAAGAAGATTGTAATAATACATTTTTTAAATTTAAAAAGTTTTAATTTTCAAAACTTAAATAAAAAAATTATGCGAGTTCCAAGTGTAACAGAAAACAACACTGTGATTTTAATGCTGTAAAGAAACATTTTTTGTTAATTTGGAAGATTTCGAGTTGAAAACTCAATTTTTTGTTAACAAAATTTAAAAATTTTTATTTAATCTTTTTTTTTTAAATGAAGCGTTTTTAATTGTAACTCTCCAAAACTGTAGTACCTTGAATTGTAAATTTTAAAAATGGGAGATTCCTTGAATTTCGTAAATCGCAAACAAAAATTGTAAAAGATTAAGGTTTCACGATTCAAAATTCTGTAATTTTGACGATTTACATTCAAAATGTTTTCAGTTAAGAAGATTCAGAATTAACAAATTCACTTTTGATCTTTAAAATTATTCAAAATATGAAGATTGTAATTACACATTTTTTAAATTAAAAAAGTTTTAATTTTGGAAATTGAAATAAAAAAATTAAGCGAGTTACAAGTGTAACAGAAGACAACACTGTAATTTTAATGCTGTAAATGAACATTTTTTGTTAATTTGGAAGATTTCGAATTAAAAACTCGATTTTCGGTTAACAAAATTTTAGAATTTATATTTAAACATGTTTTTTAAATTGAAGCGTTTTTGATTGTAACTCTTTAAAATTGTAGTACCTTGAAATGTAAAAATTTAGAATTGGAGACATCTTTAAATTTCGTAAATTGCAAATAAAAATTATGAAAGTTTAAGGTTTCACGATTCAAAATTCTGTAATTTTGATGATTTACATTAAAAATGTTTTCAGTTAGGAAGATTCAGAAATAACAAATTCACTTTTGATCTTTCAAATTATCCAAAATAAAAAGACCGTAATGATACAGTTTTTTCATTGAAAAAGTTTTAATTTTTAAAATTTAAATTAAAAAATTATGCGAGTTTCAAGTGTAACAGAAAACAACACTGTAATTTTAATGCTGTAAATGAACACTTTTTGTCAATTTAGAAGATTTCGAGTCAAAAACTCGATTTTCGGTTAACAAAATTTTAGAATATCAATTTAAACATATTTTTTAAAATAAAGCGTTTTCAATTGTAACTCTTTAAAATTGTAGTACCTTGAATTGTGAATTTTTAGAATTGGAGATTTCTTTCAATTTCGTGAATCGCAAACAAAAATTATGAAAGTTTAAGGTTTCACGATTCAAAATTCTGTAATTTTAATGATTTACATTCAAAATTTTTTGCATCAGACAGTTCAGAATTATCAAATTAACTTTTGATCTTCAAAATCAGCCAAAATAAAAAGATTGTAATGCTAAATTTTTTAAATTAAAAAAGTTTTAATTTTGGAAATTGAAATAAAATAATTATGCGAGTTTCAAGTGTAACAAAAAACAACACTGTAATTTTCATGCTGTAAATGAACATTTTTTGTCAATTTGGAAGATTTCGAGTTGGAAACTCGAATTTACCTTTCAAAAATTTAAGAAATTTGATTTAAAAATCTTCATAATTAAAGCGTTTTCAACTGTAACTGTTCAAAATTTTAGTACTTTGAATTGTAAATTTTTATAATTGAAGATTTTTTCAATTTTTGTAATTGAAAATTGAGAATTATAAAACATTAAAGTCTTGCAATAAAAAATTTTGTAACTTTATGATTTAAATTTGAAACTCTTTAGTTCGAAAGATTCAGAATAAATAAACTGTCTTTTGATCTTTAAAATCATCCAAAATAAAAAGATTTTATTGATACATATTTAAAATTAAAAAGGTTTTTATTTTGACAATTTACAATAAAAAATTATGCAAATATTATATAAGTATGCAAAGTTAAACAGTAAAATACCCTGTAATTTCGATGCTTTATGTTGAAAATTCCTTAAATTCAGAAGATTTTGAGTCAGGAACTTGATTTTTGGCTTTCAAAATTTTAAAGTTTTTATTAAAAAATCTTTAAAATTAAAAAGTTTTTAAATTGTGGGTCTTGCTCAAAATTGTAGAACTTTGAATAGAAAATTTATGAAAGTGACTTGTTTTCAATTTGATATATTTACAATTAAGAATTATGCTAGTTTTAGGTTTGAAAATAAAACATTTCCAAAAATCATCAAAATTATAATAATCTTATTTGAACTTCTTTAAAATTAAACTGCTTTTAATTTTAAATCTTCAAAATTAAACTATCAAGTAAAAATTTTAAATTTCATGATGTCTTTGAAAAAAATTTAATTACAATTTATGTATAATCCTACATTACCTCACTAATTTTTTGCCTTCCTTCTAATTTCTACTGGGATAAAATTTCATATTTAAATAAATGGTACAGATTACTGAAAGCCAATTAAAAATAAAATTAAAATTATATAAAAATTGTATGAAAGCCGATGCAGCTGTTTCAATATGTATTTAGATTCATAATTAATGATTACATTTTAAAGTACTTAAAATTTAAAAAAATATTTTAATTTTATAATCAGGTAATCAAAAGAAGAATTATGTAATAAGCGCGCTTAGCACTTTATTCTTGCCCATTGTTATTAACTTTTAAAAAATTTTAACAATGTTGTTGCTGGTAAATAACATACTTCAGACAAATTTATCTGAAGTATGTCATTTTACATCAAAAACATTGTAACAATTTATCATCATCTCAGACAAGAAAACAACATGATATCAACAACATCGTTTGGAATTAAGTACACTTGATTGTTTTGACAGAATAAACTTTCAATTTTTTAATTCTCAGGTCGAAATTCATCATATTTCTTAGAGTAATAAATAAAAACTTAATTTGCCTTAAGTATGTCATTTTCCACCAACAACATTGTTACAATTTGTCATCTTCTTAGACGAAAAAACATTAACATCATATCAACAACATCGATTAGAATAAGGAACATTTTAAGAATTGAAAATTTTGCGAAATCGTTTGGCAACA
>JAUELO010000099.1:76086-96299 GCA_032357855.1 Amphibolips quercusostensackenii
GAGGTGCTTAAATCTAAAAAGGCTAAATTGCAATAGGTCTTAACCGCAGTGATACGAGAATCAAATGAACCAGCCCAACAAGAAAATAATAATAACATCTTGTGCAAAACCAATTATTATTCCATTTTGAAAGTACCTTTTGAAATATGAGAGATTTGCCCCTCTGGGTATTTCATAACTCTCGTACTAATTTTTTTCCATCGGCATGCAATTTTACAAGCTGTTAATTTGCAATCTAGAAGTAGATCACTAATTGAACTTAGCGGCAAATTTGTTCTTAATCTTGGGTCAATTTACACCACTGGTTTAATTTCAACGACAATGGATCTCGAGAAGAAAAACAAACGCGAGGTACATAATTTAAGTTTAGCACTCAAGTCATGGTCGAAGTGAAATTGGTGCTGGAACCGGGAATTACGAAATGTGCATATGGCTTAGGAATCGAACCAGTTCGATACAGGTCAAGGTTGAGCATCGCAAGACAACCCGTAACACGGTACAGTAATTAACCTCGCGAGTACCTGTATATTATGCCCGTGGCAACAAAGACGGAACGGAACACGTCTGCAAAAATGATTTAAGGGTAGATAAGCCTACAGCTATCTCTCACCTCGATTTCAATTTATTCCTCCTTTCAATCTGCAAAGAGAAACATTTATCTTCGTGAAGCCACTTTTTTCGTCATCACTTTGCGAGTCGAAGTCATGTCCAAATTAAGTAGTTAGCCGTCGTAGGGTGCAGAGTATAGTTATAACGTCAGTCCCACCAAACCGAAGTTTGGTGGGACTGACCTAATGATTTGTGATTCTAGATTTTTAAAAATTTCATAATAATAATGAGACTGGTTTAGAATTACATAATTACTGTAAAGTTCTTTCAGGGATTACAGTCCATCCCTTTTTTTTACCCAACCCCCCTTTTCCCTCTTAATTTGGAAAAATAACCATAAAACGCCTAAAATCGAGAATTTTAATCTAATTTTTTCCTTTTCTGCCGTTTTCACAAGGTTTCGATTTATTTCTTAAGAATCATATACAGAAATTCAAGACTTTAGAAAACAAAACGCTTTGAAAGAGAATCTACAAGCAAATAGGGGAATAAATTTTTTAAAACTAATTTTTATGCTATAATAAATGCAATTTTAAATTATTCAAATTCTAAATATATTTGAGTGAAAATATTGCATTTACAACTAAATAGATGCATTTTTTTACCAAAAAATTGAGTTTTCCACTAAAAAGTTTAATTTTTAACCAAAAAGATTAACTTTTTACCAAAAAAAAGAATTTTCAACGAAGAGGTGTATTTGTAGCTAAAATGATTAATGCTATACCAAAAAAATGAATTTTTTGCTAAAATGATTAATCTTCAACCAAAAAAATGAAGTTTTAACTAAAATAATGAATCTTCACAAAAAAAAAAATTTCAACTAAAATTGTTTATTTATCAACCAAAAAAGATTTTAGTTTAAACCAAAATAGTTTAATTCGACAAAACAGTTGAATTTTTAACCCGGAAATATAAATTTTAAAAAAATATATATATTTTCTGCGAAATATTTGGATTTTGAACCAAAAAGATAAATTTTTGACTAAGAAGATTAATTTTCAACACAAAAAGTCGAATTAAAAAAAAAAAGTTAATTTTTCAGCCCGAAAATATCTAAGATGAATTTTCATCTAAAATGTAATAGTTGATATTGTAACAAAAAAGATTTTAATTTTAAATAAAAAATAATTTATTTCATGAAAAAAAATAATTTTCAATAAAATAGTTAAATCCTTAACGAAAAATATGAATTAAAAAAAAATTAATTTTCAACAAAAAAAATTTTTTTAACTAAAAATGGAATAGTCAAATTTTCAACCAAAAAAGATGAATTCTCAACGAAAAATGTAATAGTTGATATTGTACCAAAAAAGATTTTAATTTTTAATAAAAAATAATTTAATTTATAAAAAAGAATAATTTTCAATAAAATAGTTGAATCCTCAACCACAAATATGAGTTAAAAAAAAAATTAATTAAAAAAAAAAAATGAATTCGCAACGAAAAATGTAATAGTTGATATTGTACAAAAAAAGGTTTTAATTTTTAATAAAAAATAATTTAATTCGTGAAAAAGAATAATTTTCAATAAAATAGTTTAATCCTCAAGCAAAAATATTAACTTTCAAAAAAAATTAATTTTCAACCAAAAAAAGAAATTTTTAACTAAAAATTAAATAGTCAAATTTTCACCAAAAAAAGATGAATTCTCAACGAAAATGTAATAATTGATATTGTAACAAACAAGATTTTAATTTTAAATAAAACATAATTTAATTCATTAAAAAAATAATTTTCAGTAAAATAGTTAAATCCTCAACTAAAAATATGAATTAAAAAAAAAATAATTTTCAACCAAAAAAATTAATTTTCAACCAGAAAAAAGAAATTTTTAACTAAAAATGGAATAGTCAAATTTTTAGCCAAAAAAGATGAATTCTCAACGAAAAATGTAAAGTTGATATTGTAACAAAAAAGATTTTAATTTTAAATAAAAAATAATATAATTAATAAAAAAAACTAATTTTCAATAAAATAGTTGAATTCCCAACCAAAAATATGAATTTAAAAAAAAAATTAATTTTCAACTAAAAAAAAAAAATTAATTTTGAACCAAAAATGAAATGGTTAAATTTTCAAACAAAAAAATTGAATTCTCAACGAAGAAATAGAAAAATAATTTCAAATTCTCTTTTGACAATTTTGTAAATCTTCTAGAATGTTTTGATGTATTTTTTAATATCCTCTTCTGATTAATTTTGTAAAATAAAAATTCATTTTAATTTTTTTATTCGTAATCTTCAAAAATTTACATTTTTTTTAATTTTTTGAAGTCTTTTAAGTTTAAAATTATTTTCATATTTTCCCAAAACTTCTAAGTAGCTTTTAAACTTACTCGATTTTTTTCTAAAATTTTGAAATCTTAAAAAACTGAGGAATTCTACTTTAAAATTAATCCAACAAAATAAAAAATAGATTCAAATTTACCCTGGAATCTTAAGAAAAAGAAATGATCTTAGTACCTTTCAAAATCCTTAAAAAACTTCAAAATTTGTTTAAGAATCTTCAGAAATTAAATTTCGTTTAAAACTTTTCAAATTTCAAAAAATTTTAAATTATTTTTAAATCTTTTTAAAATGTCCAAATGTATTTTTAAATCATTCAAAGTTGTACGAAAATTTTTTAAAAAGACTGAAAAAAATAATCTTAAAATCTTCCTGGTTATTTTTCGACAGATTTTTAAAATCTTTAAATTTTTAAATTTACAATTAAAATTGAACAGAAAAGCTCAATCATCATCCATTTAAGAATTTTAATTTTAAACCAAAATTTTGCATTTTTATTAAAAAAAAATTAAATTTCTCCCAAAAGAAATGAATTTTCAAACCGAAGAGACAAATTTCGAACGTCTATTTTTTAATTTTCTTTGTTTATTTTCCTCAAGGTTATATAAATATATTTTTTCTAGATTTCTCGAGAAAATTAAAAAAGATTTTTGAAGATTTCAAAAATGTCGAAAAAATATCTTGAAAATTTCTATGACAATTTTTTTATTTGATATGTTTTTACCAAATTTTAATGAAAATTTGCGTAGCTTAAAAGATATTTTAGTTTTTTTGACGTCTGGAAACAATTAAGAAATATTTTATAAATATTCGGAAATCTTTTAAAGTTTAAAAATATTTTTAATCTCTTCAAAATTTCATAAATTCTGACGTATCTTTTTAAACTGACTCGAATTATTCTTAAACTTGTTTAAAAATCTCCTGGATTTATTTTTTACAATTTCGGAAATATTTAGTAATGTTTTTAAATGTTTTTAAAACTCTGCATTTCGTTTTAAGTTTAAAAAAAAATTTTTTAAACTCTCAAGTATCTTTTAAAATGACTCGAATTTTTCTTAAAATTTGGGAAATATTTTACAAAATTAAAAAATTGTCCTGAAATCTTTTAGATTCTTCTTAGATGATTTTGGAAATCTTTTAGAATGTTTTGAAATCTCTTTAAATATTCTCTATTGAAAAAAATATTTTTAAATAAAAATTATTAAAAATTTTCCGAGAAGCCTTGAGAGAATTTTTTTCTCTTCAAAACTTTCAAAATTCTTAAAATTTTTTATTTTTTTTTAATTAAATTTTTTTTTCTGGAAATAAATTTATTTTTTTTTTAAATTAAAATTTTTTTTGTTCGAAATCTTCAAAAATCTACCATTTGTATCATATCAAATTATTTTTGTATCCTTTCGAAACTTCTAAATTATCTCTCACTCGAATTTTTACTTACTCGAATTTTTTTTTAAATTTTATAACACAATAACATTTAATGGAAGAAGTCATAAAAGAATCATTTAATATTATTTAAAAACAATTCCTTACAAAAAGATTTTTTACTTTATTTCTAAATGTAAAAATAAATGTTCACTCTTTCCTCTATTTCCTCCCTTTTTTTTTTTTAAATTTACCCTATTTTCCCATTTTTGATCTAAAAAACTTGAAATTTCATGAAATTTTAAAGCCAAACTTTGTAGCAACCCTCTATTTCCTTTAAAATAATTTTTTTTTCCAAATTTCAATTTTATTATTTTAGAATCAACTCAGTGGATTTCTCCTGAGGAAATTTAAAAACAGCAACGGATGGCAGAGGCTGTGGGTCGTTTTTACAAACTTTTGTCTATTTTTTTACAAATCGCATCGAGACGAGTTTCCACTGGCGAGTTTACCATTATTGGGTTATACCGTCACGACTCCATCGGAAAAAGATGCAATCAGTAAAGACTTTGTTTTTAAACTCCAGTTCAAAAATCACGTTTATTTCTTCAGGGCAGAAAGTGATTACACTTTTGGAAGGTAAGATTTAAAAATATTTGAACAGGGTGGCCACCCATCCTGAAAACCCGGGACTGACAATTTTTTTTAGGGAGGGGAGGGTCTTTATTCATGTACGTAATTTTTGAAAATTCGCAAATGAAACAAATAACTCGCAGTAATGGGGATGTTGCATGAAATGAAATAAACATTTTTTTAGGAAGTTAAAGCAGTGAATAACGTTGTGGAGAAAAGAAATTTTATTTTAGGATTCTAATACTTTGAAACAAAAAAAATTTCTAGTTTACATCTATTTGGCCACATTCAAACAGATGTGACGTCACTAAGATATGCAACTGAGAACCAATCAGACACTTTAGCCGCCCACTTTTCAAAATTTTGACCAATCAGGTTTCGCGGCCGTCGCGAAGAATGACGAAGAATGACGAAGAATGAATTCTTCCCGCGAAGAATGACGTCACGCAGATGCAGCCAATCTATGCGTTTGGCGAAAAAAGGCGCGAGCGAGCATGATATTCAAACTTTGTTAAAAAAAAAACATTTTTTTTATTCTATAAATAAAAATTCTTTTTTCTTGAAATATGTTACTGAGATACTAAAGAATCAAAATATCTTTTTATCTCATTTCATGTAACATTCTTATTGTAAAGAAATATAATATGAATTTAACTGAACGGGGCGAAGGAACCAGGTGAGTAAAAAAAGAATTTATCCAACAAAAATTAAAAAAAAGTCAAGGAATTTTATTGGTCAGGGAAAAGTCACAGATTTAAAAAAAAAATATTGCGAAAGTCAAGGAATTTCTATAACTGTAAATAAATGTCAAGCAAAATCGATTAAAAAATTTTTTAATTTTAATTTGAAATTTTTTTATTCCGTTCATAAAAGATTTTGGTTGAAAATGTTACAAGCTTAAGGAAAAATTAAAAATAGTTCAGTGAATAATAAGAGGATTTTTAATATAAATTTTGTGGTAACCCTGATGTAAATGCAAAAGAAGAAGTATAAATATAAATTCTTTTTTTTGCAGTTCCTTCCTCCTGAAAATTATTTTTTTGGTTATAAATATTATTATTTGCTTAAAAATTCAAAAATTATATTAAAAAGTGAACAATTTTATTAAAAAGTCATCATTTTCCGGTTGAAAATTCAACTGTTTTGTTGAAAATTCATCTTTGTGGGTTAAAAATTTAACTATTTTCGTGGAAAACTTACTTTTTTAATGAAAATTAAACTACGTTATTGCAAAATTGTATTTTTAATTTAAATTTTATCTATTTTAGTAGAAATTGCATCTTAGATAAAAATTCTATTGCTTGGTTAAAAATTTAACAATTTTGCGAAAAAATTAATCTTTTTTGGTTAAAAATTCGCCTTTTTGGGTTGAAAATTCAAGTATCTTTGTAGAAAATTTACTTTTTATTTAAAACTCATATTATGATGTTGAAAAGTCAAACTGAAATCTTGTTTGGACGATAATCCAACTATTTTTGTGAACATTTATTTTTTTTATTAAAAAATTTAACAATTTTGCTAAAAAGTCATCCTTTTTGGTTAAAAATTCAACCAAAATAAAAATTTAACTATTGTTTTGAAAATTATTATTTTTCATTTAATAATTCATCTGTTTTAGTAGAAATTTCATTTTTCTTGGATAAAAATGCAACTGAAAATTCAACTGTTTTGTTAAAAATTTAACCATTTTTTTTTAAATTTTCTTTAAAATTAAAAAATTTGTCTGCTTTAGTAGAAATTGCATCTTTCTTGGATAAAAATGCAACTGTTTGATTAAAAATTCAAAAATTTTGTTAAAAAGTCATGCCTTTTGGTTGAAAATTTAACTTTTTCTTAAAAATTTGTTTTATTGGATTGAAAATAGAATTAAATAAATTAAAATCCAAACCATTACCGTAGAAAATTTACTTTTTGATTAAAATTCATATTTTGATGTTGAAAATTGAAACTGAAATATTTGTTGGATAAAAATTAAATTTTTGTTGTTGAAAATTTGACTTTTTAATTTAAAAATTAATATGTTTTAGTGGAAATGTTATCTTTTTGGATTAAATGCCCCTTGAAAAAAAAATTCAGATTCGAATTTCAAAAATTGGATCATTTGCAATTCAAAGAAACTAAACTTGTATTTCTTAATAAAACATTTAAAATTAGATAATTTAAAACTAACAGTGTTTGAAATTTCAAAATTTCCAAATAGAAGCTCTGAAAATTGAAAAATTTCCTACTAAAATTTTGAAATTTGAACAATTTTATTTTTAATTGAGGAATCTCGGAATTGAATAATTTTAGATTAAAATTTCGAAAATATTACATTTTTAAAACGTTGCAAATTAAGTATTTTGAGATTCGCATTTCGAAAATTGGATCATTTAAAATTGAAAAACATCTAGAATTAGTTAATTATAAATTTGAAATGCTTAAAATTGAAAACTTAATAAACAGAAACTCTTAAAATTGAAAAATTTTAGGCAAAAAATATCGAAAATTGAACAATTTTATTTTGAATTGAAGAAGTTTAAAGTTAAATGATTTTAGAATAAAATTTTGAATGTAGGACATTTTCAAAATGTTAAAAATTGAGTATTTTTAAATTCGAATGTTGAAAATGTTTAAAAATTTAAAAATTAATAATACTTTAAAATTAATAATTAATAAATATTTTATTTATTAATTATTCTATTTTATTCATTTTTTTTATTCATATATTATTTATATATATATATATATAATATTTTAATTTAATTTTAATATTATATACATATATATTATTTATATATTTATATATTTATTTTATTTATTAATAATGTTTATTAATATTAATAAATAATTAATAAAAAATAATTTAAAATTCAAACAAGTTTAAGTTGTATTTCTTATTAAAACATTCAAAATTAGATAATTTGAAACATAAAAATTTGTAAACAGAAGCTCTTAAAATTGAAAAATTCCCGACTAAAATTTTTTTAATTGAACAATTCGACTTTAGATCGAGGAATCTCGACATTGAATGATTTTAGATTAAAATTTCGAAAATAGAAAATTTTCCCAACGTTAACAATTGAGTTTTTTCCAGATTTGAATTTTAAAAATTGGATCATTTAAAATTATCATTTTTGAATAAAACATTTTAAATTAGATAATTTGAAATTAAAAGTTTTGGAAATTGAAAAATTTGTAAACAGAAGCTCTTGAAATTGAAAAATTCCCTACTAAAATGTTGAAAATCGAACAATTTTATTTTTAATTGATTAATCTCAAAATTGAATAATTTTAGATTAAAGTTTCGAAAATAGTACATTTTTAAAACATTGAAAATTGAGTATTTTGAGATTCGAATTTTGAAAATTGGATCATTTAAAATTGAAAAACATTAAAAATTGGTTAATTATAAATTTTAAGTGTTCGAAATTGAAAATTTAAAAAACAGAAACACTTTAAATCGAAAAATTTCAGACAAAAATATCGAAAATCAAACCATTTTATTTTGAATTTAGGAATCTTGAAATTAAATGATTTTATATAAAAATTTGGAAAATAGGACATCTTCAAAACTTTAAAAATTGAGTATTTTCAGATTCGAATTTTGAAAATTGGATCATTTAAAATTCAAAGAAATTGAAGTTTTATTTTTGATCAAAACATTCTGAATCAGATGATTTGAAATTAAAAGTTTTTGAAATTGAAAAATTTGTAAACAGAAGGTCTTAAAATTGAAAAATTCCCTACTAAAATTTTGAAAATTGAACAATTCGAAATTGAATGATTTTAGTTTAAAAGTTTGAAAATATTACATTTTCAAAACGTTAAAAAATTGTGTTTTATCATATTTGAATTTTAAAAATTGGATTTCTTGATAAGACATTTAAATCAGATAATTTGAAACTGAAAAATTTGTAAACAGAAGCTCTTAAAATTGCGAAATTTCCGTCTAATTTTGAAAATTGAACAATTTTATTTTTAATTGAGGAATCTTGAAATTGAATAATTTTAAATTAAAATTTCAAACATATTAAATTTTCAAAACGTTGAAAATTGAGTATTTTGAGATTCGAATTTTGAAGATTGGATCATTTAAAATAATTATTTTTGAATAAAACATTTTGAATTAAATAATTTGAAATTGAAAGTTTTGGAAATTGAAAAATATGTAAACAGAAATTCTTAAAATTAAAAAATTTGCTACTAAAATTTTTAAAATTAAAAAATTTTATCTTTAATTGATCAATCTCAAAATTGAATAATTTGAGATTAAAATTTCAAAAATATTACATTTTTAAAACGTTGAAAATTGAGTATTTTGAGATTCGAATTTTGAAGATTGGATCATTTAAAATTGAAAAACATTTAAAATTTGTTAATTATAAATTTAAATTTTTTAAAATTAAAAATTGAATAAACAGAAACTCTTAAAATTGAAAAATTCTGGGCAAAAATATCGAAAATTGAAAAATTTTATTTTGAATTTAGGAATCTTGAAATAAAATGATTTTAGATAAAAATTTCGAAAATATTACATTTTTACAAAGTTGAAAATTGAGTATTTTGAGATTCGAATAATGAAAATTTGATCATTTAAAATTATCATTTTTGAATAAAACATTTTGAACTAGATAATTTGCAATTCAAAGTTTTGGAAATTGGAAAATTTGTAAACAGAAGCTCTTAAAATTGAAAAATTTTCTACTAAAATTTTGAAAATTGAAAAATTGTATTTTTAATTGATCAATCTCAAAATTGAATAATTTTGGATTAAATTTCAAAAATATTACATTTTTAAAACGTTGAAAATTTTTATTTTGAGATTTGAATTTTGAAAATTGGATCATTTAAAATTAAAAAACATTTAAAATTTATTAATAATAAATTTTAAATGCTTAAAATTGAAAATTTAATAACCAGAAACTCATTAAATTGAAAAATTTTAGGCCAAAATATTGAAAATTGAAAAATTTTATTTTGAATTTAGGAATTTAAAATAAAATAAATTTAGATGAAAATTTCAAAAATGTCACATTTTTAAAAAGTTGAAAATTGAGTATTTTGAGATTTAATTTTGAAAATTGGATCATTCCAAATTATCATTTTTGAATAAAACATTTTAAATTAGATAATTTGAAATTGAAAGTTTTGGAAATTGAAAAATTTGTAAAGAGAAGCTCTTAAAATTGAACAATTTCCTACTAAAATTTTAATAATTGAAAAATTTTATTTTTAATTGATCAATCTCAAAATTGAATAATTTGAAATTAAAATTTAAAAAATATTACATTTTTAAAACTTTGAAAATGGAGTATTTTGAGATTCGTATTTTTAAAATTAGATAATTAAAAATTGAAAAACATTTAAAATTTTTAATTATAAATTTTAAATGTTTAAGATTGAAAATTTAATAAACAGAAACTCTTAAAATTGAAAAATTTCACACAAAAATATAGAAAATGGAACAATTTTATTTTTAATTGATCAATCTCAAAATTGAATAATTTTAGATTAAAATTTCTAAAAATATTACATTTTTAAAACGTTAAAAATTGAGTAGTTTGAGATTCGTATTTTGAAAATAAAAGCATTTAAAATTGAAAAACATTCCAAATTTGTTAATTATAAATTTCAAATGTTTAAAATTGAAAATTTAATGAACAGAAACTCTTAAAATTGAAAAATTTCACACAAAAATATCGAAAATTGAAAAATTTTATTTTGAGTTCAGGAATCTTGACATTGAATGATTTTAGATAAAAATTTGGAAAATAGGACATCTTCAAAACATTAAAAATTGAGTATTTTCAGATTCGAATTTTAAAAATTGGATCATTTAAAATTCAAAGAAATTAAACTTATATTTTTTATTAAAACATTCTGAATTAGATAATTTGAAATAAAAAGTTTTGGAAATTGAAAATCTTGTGAACAGACGCTCTTAAAATTAAAAAATGTCTCGCTAAAATATTGAAAATTAAATTATTTTATTTTGAATTCAGGAATCTCGGAATGAAATTATTTTAAATCAAAAGTTCTAAGATGTTACATTTTAAAAACGTTAAAAATTGTTTCATCAACTTTGAATTTTGAAAATTGGATTATTTAAAATTCAAAGAAACTAAACCTGCATTTCTTAATAAAAAATTCATAATTAGATAATTTTAAATTGAGAAATTTTTTAACAGAAGCTCTCAAAATTGAAAATTTTTTTAACAGAAGCTCTTAAAATTGAAAAATTTCAAGGCAGAATATTGAAAATTGGACATTTTAATTAGAAAGGAGTTCAATGATATAATTTATAATTTAAAACGTTTAGAATTGATCTATTTTATTTTTAATTGAAAATTGAAAAAAAAAATTTGGATCACCATATTGACCATACAGGCTGTCCAAAAAGTAACGAAACACCTAAATAATTTTCCATGTAAAACATTTTTTTAAAAAGCCAAGATCATTCTTGGAGTAACTTTTAACAAGGAATCCAGTGGTGACCTTGAATTTGACCTTGAGCTTGACCTTCAAGGTTATTTCGAGGTTAAATTTATTTATTTAAGTGAGAACTCCTATTTTTGACAAAGGCAATCGAAAGAGCGGGGCATTTCACGTCCAAGCATGTACTCAGGTCATGGATCAAGGAAGACCTTGAACTGATTTAAAAAACACAGTTGACCTTGAAATAACCTTGAAGGTCAAGCTCAAGATCAAATTCAAGGCCACCACTGGAATTCTCGTTAAAAGTTACTCTAAGAATTGCCTTGGCTTTTTGAAAAAATATTAAACTGGAAAATTATTGAGGTGTTTCGTTATTTTTTGGACACCCTGTATATGTGAAAAACTGTGGGTTTCGCAAAGGATATTTTTGTTAATACCGGCAGAAAGCCGGGAAATGAAAATTATAAAAATAGTGGCCACATTATTCGAAATTGAAATAAACTTCTTCTTCGTACCAAAAAAATAATAAATTTGTTCTTATTTTAATTTACAATAATTAAAATTTTTAAAGGTGGATGGAAGTAATCAGAAGCGCAACACAGCAGAGTTACGTCCCCATGAATTTCAACCGGAAAGAAGACTACTAGAATTTTTTTCGCTTGTCTCATTCCTTCTGCAATTAATATGCATTAAGTCACAAATGGATCAAATTTCTCTTCGGAGAATGATTTTGAAAGCTTAGCTTCAAATGGAAAAGTCAAACTAAAATCACATTTCCATAGCGTTAAAGTAAGTGAATTATTGATGGGAATGGCTCTTTATATTGAATTTATTTTTGATTTTGTAAAAAAAATATAAAGATTGTGTATTTGCGTTTACGGGTGCAAGAATGAATGGGAAAGAGAATGATATAGGAGATAATAATATAATAACGTAAGAAGTGAAAGTAAGCAATCAAATTCGCGGCCTTAAAAATACGAATTGAAATTAAAAAATGAACGAAAATTTAATCATACAGTTTTGGTAGTATGTCTTTTTGTAGTGTCATTTTTGACAGTGTTGTTTTTTTATATGTACGATTTAGTGTACGTCATTACAAAGCAATTTGCATTTGGTTGCACGTGGCTTAGGAATTGTAAATAGTTTCGAATGCAGTTTTAATGAGCATTTTCGCGAAAGGCAAATGTTAGCGAAGCACGATATTGGACCAATAAAAAAAGTCTGATAAGTTATGTCTTGAAAAGACAATAATTTTGTTAGATTTTTAACGTTATTTGTGGTTTTTGAAATTTTACTGCGGAAATTGGTTTTTGAAAATCTTTATTAATTTTTCAATCTAGAAATAAATGTAATATCTTTTTTACGAAATTTGATTTATACAATTAACAATCAAGACTGGAAACGATAGTCTAAGGAATTTATTATGCGTATTTTCTATCGTTTATCCCATCGAAATACCTCACGAAGAGAAAGAGAAATCGACAAATTATTTTACACAATCATGTCGTTAGTTAGCTAAGTTTTTGTTAATACTTGTGGAAGAAAAATATTTTATATTTAATGTCTCTAGTTTCTTGTTTATCTTCCGGCAAATTAAGTTGTTAATTATTAATCCGATTTCGATCATGAAAGTCTCTACTTTGTAACATCACAATTATACGCAATAAAATTTATTCGTCAAGAGGAGAAGAGGATCATTATTTTTCAAGTCCTTGATTCATACATCATTTTATTTATAGCATTTTTTAGGTAGTTTCAAAAAAAAATAGGAAATGATTAATTGTCGTTTCATAAAGGTAATTTATCAATATCGCAATCATTGTTGGTGAAAAACTGATTAGCTGTTCATTGCTTGAAGTTTTTTTATTCCTTGAATTTCAAATTTCAAAAATTAAATCTATAAATAACCCATTTTATTAAGAAAAATCATAGAAATATAGTCGTGACCTTGAATTTCACCTTGAGCTTGACCTTGAAGGCTATTTCAAGGTCAAATTTATTTTCAAATGGAAACCCCTATTTTTAAAAACAGCAATCGAAAGAACGAGAAATTTTACGTCTAAACATGTACTTAGGTCAAGGATGACCTTGAACCCGTTTATAAAAAAAAGTTAACTTTGAAATTACCTTCAAGGTCCAAGAATAACCTTGGCTTTCTGAAAAAATATTTTACCTGGAAAATTATTTAGGTGTTTCGTTACATTCAAATAATTTAATAAATTATTGTAAAAAATTTACATGTTTTATGATGGTATTTTTCGCTGGAAATTAGTATTTACGAAAAAAAATTTTAATATAAAATCATAAAGTCTCGAAAAAGATTAACAATTTGAAAACATTTTTAACATTGTTATTTTAGCGTTTTAAAACAAAAATTGATTTTTAATTTGGAAAAAAAGAGATTTTGAACAAGATTTACAAATTTTAAACAATTTTAAGTTATGTTAGCATCCTAAACCAAAAACTGGTATTTTAAAACAAAAATCATTATTGTTTGATCAACATTTATAATCTTTTAACAATTTTGGATTATGTTTGTGTTTTTCGTCAGAATCGGTCATTTTAATTTAAAAAATAGGTTTTAAACATGGATAATTTTTAAAATAATTTTAGGTTATGTTAGCGTTTTAAACCGAAAATTGGTACTTTAAACAAAATCGTTATAATTTGAAAAAGATTTAGAATATTTTAACAATTTTAGGTAATCTGTGTGGTTTTTAGCGGAAATTGGTGTTTTTAATCTAAACAGAAAAAAATAAATTTTAAAGAAGATTCAAAACTTTAAACCATTTTAGGTTATGTTATCGTTTCAAACTAGAAATTGGTAATTTAAGAAAAAAATCATGCGACAAAAAGAGCGTTTTTCCAAAAAATGTATTTATTTTCAATGTTATTTTTTGCGATTTAAACAAAAAATACGCATCTTATCAAAAAATAATAAATACAAAATTTGTAAATTATTTTTGGGTGAACAACTTTTGTTTATTGATTTTTTTTTACCTTTGTGTCACTTTTCCACAATTGAAAAAAATTTAATGAAATTTTTTACAATTAAAATAAAAACTACGCACCCTACGAGAAAGTGGAGCATAAAAAAATTTCTAGATATTTTCTGGGTGCACATTTGTTGTCCATTGATCTTTTTTCATAGCTTGTGCCGTTTGTCAAAAATTTTTTTTTTATTTTTAATTTTATTTTTTACAATTAAAACAAAAACTAGGCATTT
The DNA here is from genome assembly GCA_032357855.1 of Amphibolips quercusostensackenii. NCBI lineage: Eukaryota > Metazoa > Arthropoda > Insecta > Hymenoptera > Cynipidae > Amphibolips > Amphibolips quercusostensackenii. The sequence continues at coordinate 90,619 of JAUELO010000099.1, forward strand.
CATCAAAAAATAATGAATAAAAAATTTACAGACTTATTTTGGGTGAACAACGTTTGTCCATTAATTATTTTTGTACCTTGCGTAATTTTTCAAAAAATTCAATTTTTTTATTTGTAATGTTATTTTTTACGATTGAAAAAAAACTACGTATTCTATTAAAAAATGGTTAATAAAAATTTTGTAGTTTTTTTTTTTGGTTAACAACTTTTGTCACTTAATTTTTTTTCTTTGCTTGTGTTGTTGCCCAAAAATTTAATTTTTAAAAAAATTTTAATGTTGATTTTTATGAAGAAAATAAAAATTACGGATCCCATCAAAAAGTAATTCATAGCAAACTATTAGATCTTTTTTATTTGCACAATTTTTATCTCTTTATCTTTTTTCTTATCTTGCACAGTTTGTCCGAAAAATGGAATTTTTGACTTCATTATTATTTGTGCGATTAGAATTTGAATGTTTGATTTTTCAGAAAAATTCGAAAAGTTGTTATGATACTCTTGTTGGTCTTTCAAAAAGAAATCTTTTAAAAAACTTTCAAAAAGAAAACATCTTCCATATTTTGACTTCATTTCATTTCGTGCGTTGTTTGGCTTAGAATTTTAATTTTAATTTTGTTTTTTTGAATTTTGAAAATGCTTTAATTCTCATAATTTTTTTTTATCAAAAAAAGTTGTAAGAATAAATTGTTCTACTTTCCGAGCACGACGAATAGCTGCACATAGAAGTTTCAAATTTGAAAGTAAAATGGACTCAAAAATTTTGAAAATGCCTTAACTTTTTGAATTTTGATCCAAAATGCTAATGGACTTGGCCTTCAGTTTTCTTTACTTAAATAGTGTACCAAAAGCCAATTCAATAAATTATACAAATTTTACACAAATGTAATTAATACCTTCTCTGATGAGAATGTAAAATCGATTAAATTTTTTAAACAATTTTAGGTTATGTTAGAATTTTACACCAGAAATTTGTGTTTTAAAACAAAAATAATTATGGTCTAAAGAAGATTTGCAACTTTTTAACAATTTGAGGATATATTAATGTTTTTCACAGGAAATCGGGTTTTTCAGCAAAAATCATTAGATTGAAAGAGATAGGCATTAATCTGCTTTGGCAAAGAAATAGAAGGAAATTGCCTATCCTGTGTGGATAGGTGGGGAATTGGCAGAGTTAAAGAAAATGAGATTCAGAAAGATAGGCGTCAATCCTAATTAAGAAGTAGAACGAAAGAGATAATCAAAGATAAACTAGAGATAGGCTGGGAGAGAGAAGAGATTGAAAGAGATAGGCGTTCATCTAAATTATAAGAAGGTAGAAAGAGATAAACGTGGATGGGCGGAGGATATGCAGGGGCAGAAAAAATGGGATGGAAAAAGATAGGCAAGAATATATATATTGTCGAAGGGATAGAAAACTATGATGTTTTATAGCGAAGATTAAAAGAGAGGAGGGAATGTAAACTGACAAGGAGATAGAAAAAGTTAGAGGTGGATAGTGGAGAGGTAGGATAGAATAGGAAAGAGGGGGTGGAAAGAGATAGAAGTAGCTGGAGATTAACAAAGGGATAAAAAATGATAGAGATGGATAGAAGGTACATGTAGATAAAATAACGTTAAATTGAAATATAGATAGGGATTAAAAAAAATAGGAGTGAATGTGAATTGTTGAAGAGATAGCAAAAGATAGAGGTGGATAGTGGAGAGATAGGCTAGGATGAAAAAGAGGGAATTAAAGAAGATGGAAGTGAATGTGGATTGTTGAAAAGATAGAGAAATATAGATGAGGATAGTGGAAAGATTGGCTGAAATAGGAAAGAGCGGGTGGAGATATATAGGTGCGGTTGTAGATTAACAAAGGGATATAACAAAAATAGAGGTAGATAGTAAGTACATGTGGATAAAAGAACGATAAAAGTTATATAAATAGATATACAAGGGATTGAAAGAGACAGAAGTGTAGGAAAAAGATAGACTGGTTAGGAAAGACGGGATGGAAAGACGGGATGGAAAGAGATAGGAGTGGTTGTGGATTGATAGAGGGATAGAAAAAGATGAAGGTTGATAGTAGGTACACGTAGGTTAAGCAACTATAAAGAGAGATATAGATATAGAATAAAAAAGATTGGAGTTAGTGTGTATTAGTAGAGAGATAGAAAAAGATAGAGGTGTACAGTGGAGAGATAGACTGGGATAGAAAATAGGGGATTAAAATAAATGGGGTTGAATGTGAATTGACAAGGAGATAGAAAAAGATAGATGTCGATAGTAGAGAGATAGGCTGGAATAGGAAAGATGGAATTAAAAGAGATAGGAGTGAATGCAGATTGGTGATGAGATAGAAAAAGGTAGAGGTGGATATTTGAGAGATAGGCTGAGATGAGAAAAAGGGGATTCAAAGAGATGGAAGTGAATGTGAATTAGTTAAGAGATAAAACAATATAGAGGTTGATGGTGTAGAGATATGCTTGAATAGGAAAGAGAGGGTGGAAAGATATAGGTGTGGTTGTGGATTAAAATAGGGATAGAAAAAAGATGGAGGTGGATAGTAAATACATGTGGATAAAACAACTATAAAAAGTGATATAGATTGATAGACAAAGGATTAAAAGAGATAGAAGTCTAGGGAAAAGATAGACTGAATAGGAAAAAGGGGGTGGAAAGAGATAGGAGTCGTTGTAGATTGATGAAGAGATAAAAAAGTTAGAGGTGGATAGTGGAGAGGTAGGATAGAATAGGAAAGAGGGAATGAAAAGAGGTAGAAGTAATTGCGGATTGACGAAGAGATAAAAAATGATAGAAATGGATAGTGGAGAGATAGGTTGTAATAGAAAAGAGAATGAGGACGGAGATAGGAGTGATTGTGAATTAAATTAGGGATAAAAATGATTGAGATGGATAGTAGATACATGTGGATAAAACAACGTCGAACAGAAGTATTGATAAAGAATAAAAAAGATAAAAGTTAATGTATATCAGTAAAAGATAGCAATAGATAGAGGTGGATAGTGGAGAGATAGACTGGGATAGAAATGAGAGGATGGCAAGAGATAGAATGGAATGTGTGTTGGTAACTATATGGAAAAAAATATACGTGGATAGTGCAGAGATAGGTTAATATTGGAAAGTGGAGATTGTAAGAAATGGGAGTGAATGTAGATTGTTGAAGAGATAGAAAAAAATAGAGGTGGGTAGTAGAGAGATAGGCTGTAATAGGAAAGAGGGGGTGAAAAGAGATAGAAGTAACTGGGGATTAACAAAGGGATAAAAAATGATAGAGATGGATTGTAGGTGCACGCAGATAAAATAACGTTAAATTGAAATATAGATAGTGAATAAAAGATATAGGAGTGAATGTGGATTGGTGAAGAGATAGAAAAAGATAGAGGTGAATAGTAGAGAGATCGACTGGGATAGAAAAGAGGCGATGGAAAGAAATAGAGTTAAAGGTAGATTGCCAAGAAGATAGAAAAAGATAGATGTGGATAAAAGAGAGATAATCTGAGATAAGCAAAGATAGAGGTGAATAGTGGAGACATAGGCCAGGATAGAAGTGATAGGATTGAAAGAGATAGGAGTGAATGTGGATTGGCAAAGAGATAGAAAAAGATAAAGGTGAGTAGTGTAGAGATAGACTGGGTTAGAAATAAGGGGATGGAAAGAAATAGGGTTGTATGTGGACTGACAAGGAAATGAAAAAAGATAGATGTGGATAGAAAAGAGGTAGGAGAAGAAAGGTGGGATTGAAAAAAATAGGAGTGAATGTAGATTGGTGATGAAATACAAAAAGGTATACGTGGATAGTGGAGAGATAGGCTGGGATAGTGATGATGGGATTGAAAAAGATAAGAGTGAATGTAGATTAATGAAGAGATAGAGAAATATAAAGGTGGATAGTGGAAAGATAGGCTGGAATAGAAAAGAGGGGTAGAAAGTAATAGGTGTGGTTGTGCATTTACATAGAGATAGAACAAAGATAGAGGTGGATAGTAAGTACACGTAAATAAAACAACGATAAAAAGAGATGTAAATAGATAGACACGGAAATAAAAGATATAGAAGTGTAGGGAGAAGATAGACTGGATAGGAAAAAGGGGATGGAAAGAGATAGGACTGGTTGCGGATTAATAAAGGGATAGAAAAAGAAAGAGGTGAATAGTAGGTACACGTGGCTAACTATAAGAAGAGATATAGATATGGAATAAAAAAGATTGGAGTAATTGTGTATTGGTAAATAGATAAAAAAGGATAGAGGTGGATAGTGGAGAAATAGACTGGGATAGAAAATAGGGGATGAAAAGAAATGAGGTTAAATGTGAATTGACTAGGAGATAGAAAAAGATAGATGGGAATAGTAGAGAGATAGGCTGGGATAGAAAAGATGGAATTAAAAGAGGTAGGAGTTAATGTAGATTAGTGATAAGATAGAAAAAGGTAGAGGTGGTTGTGGATTAACAAAGGAATAGAACGAAGATAAAGGTGGATGGTAAGTACAGGTGGATAACACAACGATAGAAAGTGATATAGATAGGTAGACAAGGGATTGAAAGGTATAGAAGTGTAGGGAAAAGATAGACTGGATAGGAAAGAGGGGATGAAAAGAAATAGCAGTGGTTGTGGATTGATAAAGGAATAGAAAAAGATAGAGGTGGATAGTAGATACACGTGGGTAAAGCAACTATAAGAAGAGATATAGATATGGAATGAAAAAGATGGAAATGATGTGTATTGGTAAATAGATAGAAAAAGAGAGAGGAGGATAGTGTAGAGAAAGACTGGGATAGAAAAGAGGGGATGGAAAGAAATAGGGTTGAACGTAGATTGACAAGGAGATAGAAAAAAAATCTGGATAGTAGAGGGATAGGCTGGGATAGGAAAGATGAGGTAGAGGTAGATGGTGGAGAGATAGGCTAAGATGAGAAAGAAGGGATTAAAAGAGATGGGAGTAAATGTGGATTGGTGAAAAGATATGGAAGTATAGAGGTGTATTGTGCAAAGATTAGCTGAAATAGGAAAGACGGGGTGGAAAGAGATAGGAGTGGTTGCTGATTGATAAAGGGATTACAAAAAGATAGAGGTGGATAGTTGGTACACGTGGGTAACTATAAGAAGAGATATAGATATAGAATGAAAAAGATTGGAGTTAGTTTGTATTGGTAGAGAGATAGAAAAAGATAGAGGTGGATAGTGGAGAGATAGACTGGGATAGAAAAGAGGAGATGGAAAGGGATAGGGGTGAATGTGGATTGATGATGAGATTATAAAAGATACACGTGGATATTAGAAAGATAGTCTGGAATAGAAAAGAGGGGGTTGAAGGAGAGAGGAGTAATTGTTAATTGACAAAGGGATAGAAAAATATAGAGGTATATAGTAGGTACACGTGGATAAAACAATGATATATATATATACATATATATATATATATATATATAAAGAGAGAGAAAGAAAGAGAGAGAGATTGAAAGAGATAGGAGTGAATGTGTATTGTTAAAAAGATATAAAAAGACAGAGGTGGATAGTGGAGAGTTAGACTGCGATAGGAAACAAGGGATTGAAGGAGATATGAGCGGTTGCAGATTGATACAGTTGTAGATAAAGATAGAGATGAATAATAAATACACGTGGATAAAACAACGATAAAGAATATATATATATATATATATATATATATATATATATATA
>JAUELO010000099.1:251825-262310 GCA_032357855.1 Amphibolips quercusostensackenii
ACCTATCTTTAATAAATGTTGTTAAAAAAAAATTATCTTTTTTCTTGAATCGGCATTTTTATCTTGTTTTAATACGTTTTCTAATTTGGTGAATTTTTTTCGGCTTAAAAATTTAGTGGAATCAGTGTTTTTAGATAAGGACAAGTTATTTTATAATTTTTCGATTTATAAAATTTGGAAATGTGACTGAATTGCGAATTTGATCATTAATTTTTTAAAGGATAATGCCAAAGATCTTGTATCGATTAAAGTTATGCAAACGTGACTGGTTTTAGGTGTCGTTTAGAAATATGAGATTTTATCAAGTTAGGGAATTTATATGTTTATTTATAGAATTATTTTTTATTTCATAAATTATGAAAATTAATATTTATTAATCGCAAGCTTCACATTCTTAGCCCTATTCTCCAATCAGAAAATCTAACAATTTTTAGTAGAAAGTTAAATATTTTGAAATTTATAGTTCTTGGTTAAATGTTTTATTATTTTAAACTTTGGTTTAATCTTTTTTTGTTAAAAATTCAACTCTGGTTGGAAATTCAACTATTTGATTTTCAATCAATTTCTTCAGTAGAAAATCAATTTCGATTTTAAGTTCATTCAATTTATTTTGTTGAAAATTAAATTTTTCAACTGAAAATTGAACTATTCCATTTCTGGTTGAAAATTCGTCTTTTTGATTGAAAATGAATTACTTTCGTTAAAAATGAATACTAATTTCAATTGAATTAAACTTACTTGATTAAAAATTAATTTTTTTGGTAGAAGATTCATCATTTTAGTTGAAAATGAATTTTTTTAACACTAGAAACGTAAATATTCCATTTTTTGTTGAAAATTGATCTTTTTTAATTAAATATTTAACTTTATGGTAAAAAATATTGTTGGTTGCAAAAACTATTTTGTTAAAAATTTGTTTTTAACTGAAAGTTTGACCACTTCATTTGCAGTAGAATATTAAACTTTTTTGTTGAAGATGAATAATATTACTTGGAAATTCATCTTTTTGGTTGAAAATTTAAGTATTTAGTTGATTTTTTTTAAGTGAAAAGTTAAATATTTTATTCTTCATTCAAACTTGATCTTTTTCGGTTTAAAAATCATTTTTTTTTTAAATTCATGGATTTTGTTAAAAATAATTCTTGTTTTTTAAAAATGTATTTCACTTCTTGACAATTTAACTGTTTTGTTGGAAATTCCTCTTTTTGGGTTAAAAATTCATCATTTTAGTCGAAGATTCATTTCTGTGGTTAAAAACTTAACTATATTTTTGAAAATAATTTTTAATTTTTTTAAATTATTTTTTTTTACTGAAAATTTAACTATTCTATCATTTGTAAAACTGGATCTTTTTTGGTTGAAAATTCTCTATTTTTGATAGCCAATTAATCTTCTTGGTTGAAAATTCATCTTTTTGGTTGAAAATTCACCTCTTTGGTTTAAGATAAATAAATAAATTAATTAATTAAAAATTAATTTTGTAGTAAAAATTAATATTTTTAGCTGAAAATTTTGCTAATGAAACTTGATGTATTTTGCTTAAAATTCGTCTTTTAAAAAAAAATAATTCTAGTTGATTCAACATTCATTTTTTTTTAATTCCACTGTTTTGGCAAAAATTCTCTTTCTTTGTGTTGAAGATTTATTTTAGTTGAAAACTTATTTCTTTGATTAAAAATTTAACTAATTTGTTATAAAATAGTTTGTTTTTGTTCCTGAAAATTAATTTATTTCACTTAAAATTAAACTATTCTATTATTGGTTCAAATTTATCTTTTTTGGTTAATAATTGATCCTTTTTCGTAGGCAATTTACCTTTTCGGTTGAAAATTTACCTTGTTCGTTAAAAATACATTTCGTTGGTTGAAAATTTAACTATTATATTAAAAATTAATTTTTTTGTTGAAAATTTGTTTTTTTTTTAAGCTGGAAATTAATTTTTAGATTAAAACTAAACTATTTCCCTATTTGTAAAAATTAATCTACCTGTGGTTGAAAATGCTGGTATTTGGGTAAAAAATAGTCCTTTTCGGTTGAAGATCCATCATTTTTTTTGAAAATTAATTTCTTTAGTGACAATTTAACTATTTTTTGACAATCTTTTTTTGGTGAAAAATTAATTTTTTTATTGAAAATTAAAATTTTTTATTATTGGTAAAGATTTATCTCTTCCCGTTTAAAATGCGACTATTTGATTGAAAATTCATCATTTTAATTGAAAATTCACGTTTTTGCTTTAAAATTGAACTATTTTGTTGAAAATTCATCTTTTTGGCTAAAAATTTATAATTTTGTTGAAAAATTAAGTATTTAGTTAAAAATTAGATTTTTTACCTGGAAATACATTTTTTGACTACAATTAAACTATTTCATTATTTGTAAAAATTGATCTACTTGAGGTTGAAAATGCTAGTATTTGGGTAAAAATTAATCCTTTTGGTTAAAGATTCATCATTTTATTTCAAAATTCATTTCTGTACTGAAAATTTAACTATTTTGTTGACAATTTTTTTTCGTTAAAAAAATAATTTTTTTTTACTGAAAGTTAAAGTTTTTTATTATTGGCAAAGATTTATCTTTTCTCGTTTAAAATGCTACTATTTGGTTGAAAATTCATCATTTTAATTAAGTATTTAGTTAAAAATTAATTTTTTTAGTGAAAAATAATATCTTTAACTAAAAATATAATTTTTCAATTTTCGATTAAACATTCATCTGTTTTATTTAAAAAATCAACTGTTTAGTTGAAAATTCGTCTTTTTTGGTAGAAAATAATTCTTCTTGGTAAAAAATGTAACTATCTGGTTAACAAATTAATTTTCTTTTTTAAATATTCATTATTTTTGTTGTGTATTCAGTTTATTGTTTAACGATTTGATTATTTTAGAAAAAATTAGTTTTCTTTGTTAAAATTTTTTTTTTTTTAAACTGAAGACTATCGGAATTTTACTGTAAAATTTAACGTTTTTAGTTGAAAATTCAACTATTTGGTAGAAAGTTCACGTATTTTCTTGCAAATTCGTCCTTTTTTGGACAATTAATTTTTTTGGTTAAATAATCATCCTTTCGGTTGAAAAATTAACTATTTCGTGGAAAATGTATTTTTTTTAGTGAAAAATGTAAATATTTGGTGAAAAAATTATTGTCTTTTGTTTAAAAGTTTTTACTTTATAATTTTTGAATTTTGTAAAGTTTGTTAAGTTAACTGAATCGAGAATTTTTTTGCAAATTTTTTTCAGGATAATTGAAAGATCCTGTATCGATCGAATTTATGCAAACGTGACTCGTTTTAAAACTTACTGGCATGTAAATTCGTGCTTATTACATCGCCCTTGGCACCCATGCGGCTCATCTGACCCGTCCGCGCAATCCCGCAGTCCGTCGCAGAAACGGGCCTTTAATATACATTGGCCATCGCTGCAGGTGAATTCGCTTTCCAGAGGACAGGCTGGAATCATATCAATTATATTTATTATCACTAATTGATCACTCAAGTTTCTGGAGTGTCCCACTTTATACAGTGTTAAGAGACTCAATAAAATATCGAGTACAGCTCTGCCCGGAAAAATTGCCAATTTTATTTTAATTTTGTTACATTTTTTCCATTTTTTAAGGGATTCAAGATTTAATGCATCCAAATTGGATTGAATTTTGATTATTAATGTTATAGCAGTAATATCTTAATTGAAAAAAATATAAATTTTGAAGCATTCATTGGATTCTTTTATTTATGTACTTTTAGGATTTCGTAGCCCCGGGCAGAAACCCTTAGTTTCGGTCGAGTGAGTGGGAATGACGGGTGAGAATTAGGGGAAGTGAGGGTTGGGGTAGTAGAAAAAATGGTGGGAGGGAAAGTAAAAGTGAATGGAGGGTAAGAAGGGATAGTATAGGAAGTGAGGGAAGGGTGACTAGAGAAATGGGAAAGAGGAAGTCAAGGAAGTTAGAGGTGCGGAGGAACGTAAAATGATGGGAGGGAAAGTAAGAGGAGGGAAGGGTGAAGGAGTAGGTAAAATGATGTTAGGGGAAGTAAGAGAAGGGAGGGGTGAAGAATTGGGGAAAATTATAGAAGGTAAAGTAAAAGAAGGGAAGGTAAGTAGGGAAAGTAAGGAAAATTAGGAAAGGGTAAGTAGAGGAAGCATAGGAAGTAAAAGGAGGGAAAATGAGATGAAGGAAGTCGAGGAAGTCAGGGGTGGGGAAGTAGGAATAATTATGAGAGGAAAGTAAGAGAAGTGAGGGACGGGAAAGTAGGGTAAATGACGGAAGGGAAAGTGAGAGAAGTGAGAAATATGTAAATAGGGAAAACGATGAGAGAGAAAGTACAAGAAACGAGGGGAGGGTAAATCAGGGAAGTATAGGAAGTGAGAAAAGGATAAGTAGGGAAAATAATGGAAGGGAAAGTAGAAAAAAAGGGGGGTTAGAGAAGTAGGTGAAATGATAGGAGGGAAAGTAAGAGAAGGGAGGGGTGAAAAAGTAGGGAAAACGATAGAAGGTAAAGTAGAAGAAGTGAAATAAAGGTAAGTAGGGATAGTAAAGAAAATTAGGAAAGGGCAAGTAGAGGAAGCATGGGAAGTGAAAGGAGGGGAAATGAGATAAAGAAAGTCGAGGAAGTTAGGGGTGGGGAAGTAGGTATAATCATAAGAGGGAAGTAAGAAAAGTGAGGGACGGGGAAGTAGGGAAAATGACGGAAGGGAAAGTAAGAGAAGTGAGAAATATGTAAATAGGGAAAACGATGAGAGAGAAAGTAGAAGAAACAAGGGGAGGGGGGTAAATCAGGGAAGTATAGGAAGTGACAGAAGGATAAGTAAGGAAAGTAATGAAAGGGAAAGTAGAAGAAGGAAGGGTTGCAGAAGTATGTGAAATGATAGGAGGAAAAGTGAGAGAAGGGAGGGGTGAAGAAGTAGAAAAAATGATAGAAGGTTAAGTAAAAGAAGTGAAGGGATGGTAAGTAGGGAAAGTAAAGAAAATTAGGAAAGGGTAAGTAGAGAAAGCATAGGAAGTGAAAGGAGGGGTAATAAGCTGAAGGAAGTCGAGAAAGTTGGGGGTGGGGAAGTAGGTATAATTATGAGAGGGAAGTAAGAGAAGTGAGAAATATGGAAATAGAGAAAATGATAGGAGAGAAAGTAGGAGAAGTGAGAGGAGGGTGAATCCGGGAATTATAGGAAGTGAGAGAAGGATAAGTAGGGAAAATGATGGGAGGGAAAGTAGGAGAAGTAAGGGGAGGGAAAGTATGGGAAGTGAGGAAAAGGTAAGTAGTGAAATGATATGAGAAGAAGTCGGTGAAAGTAGGGATGCAAAAGAAGGTAAAATTATGAGAAAGAAAGTAGGAGAAAAAAAGAGAAGGTAAGTACGGGAAGTATAGGAAATCAGGGATGGGTAAGTGGAGGAAGTGAGAGGAGGGGAAAGAGGGGAAATGATATAGGGGGAAGTCGAGGAAGTTATGGGTGGTGAAGTAGGTAAAATGATGAGAGGAAAATAAGAGAAGTGAGGGGTGAGGCAGTAGGGAAAATTATGGGGTGGGAAGTAGAAAAAGTGAAAAGGGGATAAGTAGGGGAAACACGATAAGGGAAAGTAAGGAAAGTTAGGGGTCGGGAAGTAGGTAAAATGATAGGAAGGAAAGTAAGAGAAGTGAAGGGTGGGAAAGTAAGGAAAATGATAGGATGGGACGTAGGAGAGGTAAAGGAAGGGTGAGTAAAGAAAGTATAAGTGGTGAGGGATGGGTAAGTAGGGGTACTAGGTAGGGGTAGTATAGGAAGTGAGGGGAGGTTAAGTAGGTAAATGAGATGAGATGAATTCGGGGAATTTAGAAGTGTGAAAGTAGATAAAATGATGGAAGAAAAAGTAAGAGAATTGAGGGGTGGGGAAGTAGAAAAAATCATAGGAGGGCACGTAGGAGAAGTAAATGGAGGGTAGGTACGGGTAGTGTAGGAAGTGAGGGAAGGGTAAGTATGGAAATAAGATGAGAGGAAGTCGGGAAATATAGAAGTACGGAAGTAGATAAAATGGTGGAAGGGAAAGTAAGAGAACAAAGGGGTTAGGAACTAGAAAAAATGATGTGAGGGATAGTAGGAGAAGTGAGTGGAGGGTAAGTAGGGGAAGTATAGAAAGTGAGCAGAGGGTACGTAGGGAAATAGGATAAGGGGATCTCAGGGAAGTTACGGTTGCAGAAGCAGGTAAAATGATAGGAGGGAAAGTAGGAGAAGTGAAAGGAAGGTAAGTAGGGGAAGAATTAGAAATAATCGGTGGCTGAGTAGAAGTACTATGCGAAGTAAGGGGAGGAAAAGTAGGGAAAATAAGACGAGAAGTCGAGGAAATTAGAGGTGGGCAAGTAGGTTAAATGGTTGAAGGGAAAGTAAGAGAAGTGAGGGTTGGAGAAGTAGAAAAAATGCTGAGAAGAAAAGTTAACAAAAGTTGACAAAGGAGAAAGTTGACAAAATTATGAGAAGAAACACAAGAGAAGTGAGTGGAGGGTAAGTAATGGTAGTTTAGAAAATTAGGGCCGGGTAAGAAGTGAAATGAGATAAGAGGAAGTCGGGGAAGTTAGGGGTATGGAAGTAGATAAAATAGTGGAAGGGAAAGTAAGAGAACTGACGGGTGGGAAACTAGAAAAAAATGATGGAAGGGATAGTAGGAGAAGTGAGTGAAAGGTAAGTAGGGAGAGTATAAAAAGTGAGAAGAGGGTAAGTACGATAATGGGATGACGGTATGTCAGAAAAGTTTTGGGTGCGAAAGTAGGTTAAGTGATAGGAGGGAAAGTGGGAGAAGTGAAGGAAAGGTAAGTAGGGGAAGTACAGGGAATTATAGGGGGGGGGAGGGTAAGTAAATGTCATATAAAAAATGGTGTGAAATGTAGGCGAAGTAAGACGAGGAGATATCGAGAAAGTAAGAGGTGAGGAAGTAGGTAAAATGATGGGAGGAAAAGTAAGAGAAGTGAGGGATGGGGAAGTAGGGCAAATTATGGGATACGAAGTAGACGAAGTAAAGGGAGGTTTAGTAGGGGAAATGAGGTATAAGGAAATAGGGGAAGTTAGGGGTGGTGAAGTAGGTAAAATGATGGGAGGAAAATTAAGAGAAGTGAGGGGTGAGGGATGAGGCAGTAGGGAAAATGTTGAGATGGAAAGTAGGAGAAGTGAAGGAAGAGTAAACAGGGGGAGAATAGGAAGTATAGGAAGTGAGGGCAGGGAATGTAGGCGAAGTACGGGAAATAATATGAGGGGAATCGGGTAAGTTAGGGAAGTAGGTAAAATGATGGGAGGGGAAGTAGGATAAGTAAGAAGAGAGGAAGTAGGAGAAGTAATAAGAGGGTTACTAGGGAATAAAGAAAAATAAGGGGGTTTTGAGAAAAGAGAGAAAGTAAGGGGGAAGCAGGGAAGAGCAGGTGAGAAGAAATGAGCAAAGGGGAAGTAGTATAGGTGAGGGGAAATTAAACGTGAGGACGTACGGGAACTGAGGAGGGTGAGTAGGAGAAATTACGGAAGGGGAAGTACGATGAAATTTTCGGTAGAGAAGTAGGGGAAGTAAGGGTAAATTTGATCTGGACGTGCAGCTAATTACACGTTACGTTTAATGAGCTCGAGCCTAGAACTCAAATACCAAAGCGTCGTAAAACTGTATAAAGTAATGGATAGGTCTGATACACGAAATGCCACTCACACTCACCCAATGTGCAGTTAATCTCGTCTGTAGCATCCCAACAATCGATTTTTCCATCACACCTTCTATCCAGCGGAAGGCAGGAAGTTTCATTGCCACATTGGAAGTGCGTCTCCAGATTGCAATCTGAAAAAAAATCCAAAATTTTGAATCATTAGGATCAATCGTTTTTTAAAAAGTTCTCAAATTTCTTTTAAAAAATTATGTTATTGTAATTTGTATTTAGTTTTTTTTTATTACAACGCGAAGATCTTCCAACTTGGACCCTGTTGAAATTTAATCGCTCTTTAAATAAGATATTCAAAAATTAAATCACTTTTAAATTCTGTAGATACTTTCTTCATTTAAATTCCTTTGTAAATTCAATAATCTTTAGAATAACAACTATGAACGGTTTTTTTTAAATACTGGAAATAGGGTCAAATATACTTTTAGTAGATTTTTCTGAATTCGGGCATTGAGAACTACAAACATGTGGGTTTTTTTAAATACTGGAAATGGGGTTCAATATAATTAAAAGATATATTTTGCTGAGTTAGGGTATGACTAACTCGAAACCGGTGTTTTTTTTTTTAATACTGGGAATGGGGTGCAGTATAATAAACAGTTAGACTTTGCTGAATTTGGGTATGTTCAACTGTAAACAGGTGTTTTTTTAAATACTGGAAATGAGGTCAAATATGAATGCGAGGCAGATTTTTCCGAATTAGGGCACGTCCAACTAACTATAAACGAGTGGTTCGTTTTAAATTCTGGAATTGGTGTCAAATATAAGTGATATGCTGATTTTATTGAGTTCGGGTATTGTCAACTGAAAACAAGTGGCTTTTCTTCAAATACTGGAAATGGGTTCCAATATAATTTAGAGATTGATTTCGCCGACTTGGCGTTTGGCCAGCTATTGACAAGAATTTCTTTTAAGTGCTGGAGATTGGGTCAAATATATTTGAGAGGTAGATTTTTCTGAATTTGGGCATTAAGAACTATTAACGTGTGGGTTTTTTAGATACTGGAAATGGGGTCAAATATGATCAAAAGGTATATTTTGCTGATTTAGGGTATATCCAACTATAAGCGAGTGTTTTTTTTAAATACTGGTAATGGGGTCAAATATAATTAAGAGGTAGAATTTTCCGAATAAGGGTGTGGCCAACTATAAACGGATGTTTTCTTGATACTGGAAATGGCTTAATTATAATTAAGAGGTAGATTTGTCCGAATTAGGGTATTTACAACTGTGAACAGGTGTTTTCTTTTAATACTGGAAATAGGGTTAAGTATAAATAAGAGGCAGATTTTACCGAATTAGGGCATGGCAAACTATGAACGGGTGGTTTCTTTTAAATTCTAAAATTGGGGTCAAATATAACTGATAGACTGATTTTATTGAGTTTGAGCATGGCCAACTAAGAACAAGTCTTTTTTATTTTAATACCTGAAATGGGTTCTAATATAATTTAGAGGCTGATTTTTCCGAGTTGGCGTTTGGCCAGTTGTTAACAAGCGTTTCTCTTTAATTGCTGGAAATAGTGTCAAATATACTTAAGGTAAATTTTTCTGCATTAGGGTATAGCCAACTTTAAAAGGATGGTTTGTTGTAAATTTTGAAATTTGGGTCAAATATAACTGATAGGCTAATTTTACTTACTTCGGGTATGACCTAAAAACAAGTGTTTTTTCAATACTAGAAATGGGGTCAAATATAATTGAGAGGTAAATTATGCTTAGTTGAAGTATGACTACTTATAAACGGGTGTGTTGTAAATAGTATACATCGGGTCAAATTTAATTACAAGGCAGATTTTGCCGACTTGGGGTATTGACAACTATAAACGGATGTTTTTTTTTTTTTAATGCTGTAAATTTTAAATTGGATGTTTTTTTTCTTTTGATTACTGTAAATGGGGTAAAATGTAATTGAGGGGTAGATTTTGACAAATTAGGGTATTGGCAACTATAATCGGGTAGTTTTTTTTTGTTAAATACTGAAAATAAAGTCAAATATACTTTAGGTAGATTTTTCTGAATTGGGTTATTGACGACTATAAACGTGTGGGTTTTTTAAATACTGGAAATGGGGTCAAATATAATTAAAATATATTTTTCTGATTTAGGGTATGGCCAACTATAAACGGGTGTTCTTTTAAATACTGGGAATAAGGTCCAGTATAATTAAGTTGTAGACGTTGCTGAATTTTGGTATGTATATTTGATATGGGGTCAAATATACTTGAGAGGTAGATTTTTCCGAATTTGGGCATGGCTAACTATAAGCGGGTTATTTGCTTTAAATTTTTAAATTGGGGTCAATTATAATTGAGAGGCAGATTTTGCTGAATTAGGGTGTGGAAGACTTTAATCGCATGGTCTGTTTAAAGTACTGGATATGGAGTCAAATATACTTAAGAAGTATATTTTTCCGAATCTGGGTATGGAAATTCAACCGGGTATTTTTTGGTACATAAAATTAGGTAAAATTTAATTTAAAGGTACATTTTTCCGAATATGGGTATGGCCAACTATAAACAGGTGGTTTTTTTATACTGAAAATGGGCTTAAATATAATTGGGAGGTATATTTTGCCTAGTTGGAGTATGGCCAATTATAAGCGGTTATTTTTTGTAATAGTCTAATATGGGTCAAATATAATTGAGAGGAAGATTTTGCCGACTTAGGATCTTAAAAAACTACAAACGGATGTTTTTTGTTCAAATACTGAAAATGGGGCCAAATATAATTTAAAGGTACATTTTGCCGAATAAGGGTATGGACAACTATAATCAAGTGTTTTTTTTTAATACTGGAAATGGGGTCAAATATACTTGAGGAAGGTAT
>JAUELO010000099.1:287256-301615 GCA_032357855.1 Amphibolips quercusostensackenii
TTTAGAATAAATAATCAATTAAACGGCAAGCGTAGAGCATATAAAAAATATTTTTATTATGTCACTAACACAATACTACGAAATTTAACTAAAAACACGGAGAAATTGACCGTCTTAGTAATAGGAAACGCAATTGTGCAACTCACGTTGAAGTGCCCAAAAACGAGATAGTCAGCGACATCTCGTCCCGGTTTAGTCAACTTCGTCCAAAAATTTGTCCAAATGCGGGAAATTTAAATATTCATAACTTATTGAATGAAATCGCTAAAAAAAGTATGAATTTTATTCTTAAACATATTAAAAATGTGCAAAAACATTACTTTTTCTATTAGTGTAGAAAATTTCATCAATACAAGGCTATAAAAGTTATGCGGAAAGTTCTGAAATAGAAAAAAGTGAATTTTGCAGCAGTTCCTTCACAGATTTTCAGAAGTATTTTTTATTATTTTTTATTGAATGTATAACTTGTCAAAACTTTTTTTTCTTGAAATCTGTTTTTTGAAGTACAATTTTTATTCTAAGTACCTAAAGAATTACTAAACTCGACTTAAAATAAATAACAAAGATTGAATTTTAAAACAGGCTCTCCTCGTTTCTTATGCTGAAGGAAGATGAAGTCGTAAATCACAAAAATAAAATTGCCCTCGCTATACATAATTTTCTTTCGATTTGCAACGTCGAAGTTTTTTTTGGCGTGGGTGTAAAAGGATGTCCATTATTTTTAGTATGCACGCAGAACATCTCTATTTCAGTTTGCTCGACTTTCTTTCGGAGGTGATAAAACTTTCAATTAATTTTACTGCAAATTGGTGCCACCTACCCCTTTTGAAAGAGAATAAAATTTTTGAGTCGTGAAACACCCTCGGGATATAGGGAGTGACAGGGACCGAAGGTACCTCAGCGATAAGGATTTATTACCTCCTCGTAAGGTCTCGCGGTTCACGAACGTCTACTTCATGGGGTATCGGAAAAAAGGCGTTCGCATGAATAATGGCCAGACACGTGTATCTCTGGGTTAACGACTACGATGACATTTACGTACTGCCATCGCTGCCATGACAGGGGCAAATTTGCATTCTCTAAAAAAATAATCACCTATAACTTTTAGTTTCAATGTTGAACAATTTTTTGGTTTAGCGACTTTATTCAACAAGTTATGAATATTTAAATGTCCCGCATTTGGACAAATTTTCGACGAGGTTCCCTGAGCCGGGACGAGATGTCGCTGACTGTCTCAGTTTCGGACTCTTCAACGTGAGTTGCACAATTGCGTTTCCAATTACTGAGTCGGTCACTTTCGCGGTATTTTTAATTAAATTTTGCAGTATTGTGTTAGTGAAATATTAAAAATATTGTTTATAAGCTCCACGCTTGCCGTTCAATAAATTATTTATTTTGAAAAAGTTGTTCAAAGTACTATACTTCAACCTTCGATTCTAACCTCAAATTTTTTTTTGAGTTTAAAAATCTCACAAGATATACTTAAGGTTGTAAGAGATCTTTAATTCAAACCTAAAAAAAAAGGTGCATATTACTACTGAATTTAGAGTTGATACTGTAAAAAAAGTTCTGGAAATCCTTCAGAAAATGTAAAATGATAAAATTTTAAGGCAAAGACATATTAAATTACATAAAAAAAGATGAGCACAAGTTCTCTTACACTTAAATTTGCAAATAAACAGATATATTTTCAACTAAAAAGATTAAAGTTCTATAAAAAAGCTAAATTAAAAAAAAATAAAACAGTTATATTTTCAGTAAAAAAATAATTCTTTAACAAATAAAATAAATTTTTAACGGGTAAATTTTTAGTTAAAACAATTAATTTTCATTAAAAAAACTATTTTTTAACAACATAATTAAATTTTCAATAAAGTACGTAGATTTTCAGTTTAAAAAATTACCTTCTAACAACAAAAAACGAATTTTCAACAAATAATTTCTAAGCAAAGAAATAAACTTTGAAATTAAAATGATAAATTTTTTATTAAAAAAAAAACTAGTTTCTATCCAAATAGTTGAATTTTCAACAATAAATAAATTTTTGGTTACAAGAAAAATAATATTTAACGCAAAAAAAGGAAAATTTCAACAAAATATTACATTTTTAACAAAAGAAATAAATTTTGAAATAAAATAATAATTCGTCTACCAAAAAAAAAACGAAATCATTTAAAAATCAAATAGTTCAATTTTCAGTTGTAAACCTTAATTTTTAACAAAAAAAGAAGTTTTTAACAAAATACATAAATTTTTAGTTCAAGAAATTAATTATCAACACAAAAAGACGTATTTTTAATGTAATATTTAAATTTTTAACCAAAATAATAAATTTTTAACTAAAAAGATAAATTTCCAACCAAGGAGATTAATTTTCTATCAACAAGGTCAAATTTTCAGCAAAATACATGGATTTTCATTAAAATGAATTAATATTCAACTCAAAACAACGAATTCTGAACAAAATATTTAAATTTTTAACCTAAAAAAATGGAATTTTAACTAAAATGAAAAGTTTTTATCCAAAAAAATTTATTTCCGTTAAAATAATTGAATTTTAAATAAAATACACAAATGTTTATTTAAAAATTTTTATTTTCAACACCCAACAAGAAATATCAACAAAATATTTAAATTTGAACTAAGTAAATGAATTTTAAACTAAAATGATGAGTCTTTGAACAAAAAAATTTATTTTGTGCAAATAGTTAAATTTACAATAAAATACATAAATACCCAGTTAAGACCAGAAAAATAAATGTCAACAAAATTTTGTAACAAAAAAAAATTAATTTTTAACTAAAATGATAGTCTTTATCCAAAAAAGATTCCTTTAAAAGACTACTTTTCCAGAAAAAGAATTGAATTTTTAACAAAATACATAAATTTTTATTAAAATGAATTAATATTTAACCCAAAGCAACGAATTTTCAACAAAATATTAAAAATTTTTAATAAAGGAATTAATTTCTGACTAAAATGATGAGTCTCAAAAAAAATTAATTTCCGACCAAATAGTTGAATTTTCAATAAAATACAAAAATATTCATCCAAAAAAATGTATTCAAATTCCTAACCAAAGAAATAAATTTTGAACTAAAATCATGAGTCTTCAACCAAAAAATTAAATTATGCCACAATAATTGAATTTTCAACAAAATATATTTTTTATTTAAAAAAAATTATTTTCAACATAAAAAAAGAAATTTCTAAAAATTATTTTAATTTTAAACAGAAGAACTGAATTTTTAACTAAAATGATGAGACTTCAACCAAAAAAAGTGGGAAACCGAGGAAGGGGGAAAAGGGGGGGAATAGGGGAATGACTGTGAAGCCCGCGATAAATAAACCGAAATTTTGATAATTTATAGACCAAAGAATAACAGTTTAAATAAAAATTAAATTTTATTTTCAATGCTTTAAAAATATTTGGTCGGTAATTTATTTAATTTACTTTCCAATTGAGAAATAACGAATGTTAATAATAATAATGATAATAATAAATGCAATTCTGATTATTTTGATTAAAAAACTACTTTTTGTTAATTCACTTATGTTTAAGTGAAGAAAAGTGGCTACGACACTGAACCTCTTCATTGGAGGTGTTCGACAAGCATCCATGGTGGTCAGTGCATTGCAAAAAAAAAATAAAAAGAGACACGCGTCAGCCTGGGTCAAATAATAAATTACACCTTGACACGTGAATGCATTTTTTAAAGAACTAACAAGCTTTGAATCACGTCAAACTATGAATGTTGACGAATGGGAAAAGTTTATTGCTTGGAATAAAAAAAAAACAGTTTGTGGTAGTGGGGTCACACGGCAGAAGTGAACTTTGATGGATTAAATTTGAAATTTTTTATGAGGAATCATCATGAGTTCTGAGAAGATCGCATAGTAAGAGAGTACAGAGAGAGAGAGAGAACGAGGGTATACATACTTGCTTAGCGCGGCAGTAGTGGGGGTATCGAAGAGGAGTCTTTGGAGCAATTGCGAATCGCTGCACAAAAAGGAGACGCGAATAGAGAGAAGGTGTAGACAGTGCGTAAGAGAAAGAGAGAGAGAAAATTCCGTTCGTACGTTCGGTCGTTCGGTCGTTTTTTTCAATTCACTCTCGTCCCAAAAAAAGTTTCACTTCAAAAATTCAGTTTCTGCAGCAGATTCTTTTGATAAATCGACTGATAAATCGACATCGATTTTTTGTAGAAGTATAGTCAAAAATCTAATAAATTTGTTTTCACAGTAATAATTTTAAATAAAAAAATAAAATTTTAATCTTTTAAATGAAACTTTTAAATAGTTTACGAATCTTTTAAAAATTTGCTAAAAAAATTAATTTTTAACCAAGAAAGATAAACATAAATTCTTCTTTAAAAAGTTTAACATTTGGTATTTCCAAAAACAAATATTTTAATTGTCAATAAAAAAAGTTGAATTTGGCCAAAAAGGACAAATTTTTAACAAACTGTTTAAATCTTTAACCAAAAAAGATTAATTTTTAAACCAAAGAAATTAACTTTAAACTAAAATAATGAATCTTAAACTAAAAAATTGATTTTTAACCTGAAAAAATAAATTTTCTATCAAAATTATTGAATTTTCAACACAAAAACACACGAGTTTTCAACAAAATAATTGAATTTTTTAAAAAATAGTTAAAGTTTGAACTAAGAAAAATACAATTTGAACCAAAAAGAGGAATTTTCAACAAAAGAGTTACATTTTTAGACAAGAAAGATTTTCCCAAAATATTAAATTTTTATATCAAAAAAACGAACTTTCTGAAAAACAGTTTAATTTTTAACTCCAAAATATGGATTTACTACAAAAAATTATGGAATTTTTAACTAAAAACGATAAATTATCAACCAAAAATAAAATAGTTATATTTCCTGTTAGAAAATTAATTTTTAACCAAAAAAAAAACGATTTTTCAACAAAATAGTTTAATCTTAAGCGAAGCTATTGGATTTTCAACTAAAATTATGAATCTGCAAATAGAAAAACAAAATTTTAACCACATAGTTAAATTTTTAATTAAAAAAGATAAATTTCAAACCAAAAATGAAACAGTAAAGTTTTTCATTTAAGGAAAAAACAACTAATTTTCAACCAAAAAACATCAATTTTTGACAAAACAGCTACATTTTTAACCGAAGAATTGATTTTTTCATTACTATGATGAATTTGTAACTAAAAAAACAAATTTTTAAATAAATACTTAAATTTTGAATCATAAGACAAATTTTTAACAAAATGAATGGATTTTCACCAAAATAGTTAACTTTTAGACAAAAGAAATAAATTTTCAACTAATATGAATCTTCAACTAAGAAAACAAAACAATTTTTAACCAAATATTTATTTTTTTAACTATAAAAGACGAATTTTCAAGAAAACAATTTCATTAATTTTTTTTTAAATTAATTAATTTAAAAACGAAATACTTTTCAATAAAATAGTAAAATTTTTAACCACAGAAATCAATTTTGAGCTAAAATAAAGAACATTAAACTAAAAAAAATTATTTTTAACTAAATAATTGAATTTTCAACCAAAAAGATGAACCTGCAGCCAAGATGATAATTTTTCACTAAAAATGACAAATATTTAACAATATACATTAATTTACAACCAAAGAAATAAATTTTCAATTAAAGAAATTCCTTTTCAACCTTTTAAATAAAATAATAAGAATTTTAAACTAAATTTAACTTATTTTATCCCAAAAAAAAACGATTTTTCATTTTAACGTAAATTTAACCTATTTAACCCATTTTAACAAAAAAAAACTATTTTTTACTTTAACGTAAATTTGACCTATTTAACCTATTTTATTAAAAAAATATTTTTCGTTTATTTAAATTTATCCTATTTAACCTATTTAAAAAAAAAAGATTTTACGTTCATTTAAATTTAATCTATTCAACCTATTTTAACAAAAAAAAAAAAAAGATTTTTCATTTTAGCCTAAACTTAACCTATTTCACCTATTTAAAAAAATGCTTTTTCGTTTATTTAAATTTAACCTATTTAACCTATTTCAATAAAAAAAGATTGTTTATTTTACCCTAAATTTAACCTATTTAACCTATTTTAACTAAAAAAAATCGATTATTTAAATTGCACCTATTTAACCTATTTAACTCAAAAATTTAGATTCTTTAAATTTAACCTATTTGACCCACTTAATTTTTTTCATTTTAACCTAAATTTAACCTTTTTAACCTATTTTCATAAAAAACGATTTTTCGTTTATTTAAATTTAACCTATTTTAATTTTAAAAAAAACTTTTTTATTTTAACTTCAATTTAACCTATTTAACCTATTTTAACTAAAAAAATCGATTATTCAAATTTAACCTATTTAACCTATTCCAACTAAAAAAAATTCGATTATTTAAATTTAACCTATTTAACCTATTTTAACAAAAAAAATCGACTATTTAAATTAAACCTCTTTGACCTATTTTAACAAAAAAAAAGAAAAGATTTTTATTTTAACCTAAATTTAACCTATTTAACCTATTTTTATTTTTAAAAACAATTTTTCGTTTATTTAAATTTAACCTTTTAACCTATTTTAATAAAAAAAAAGCTTTTTTATTTTAACCTAAATTAAACCTATTTAACCTATTTTAACTAAAAAATCGATTATTTGAATTTAACCTATTTAACCTATTTTAATTTTAAAAAATTCGATTACTTAAATTTAACCTATTTTAACTAGAAAAAATTTCGATTATTTAAATTTAACCTATTTCACATATTTTAACAAAAAAAAAAAAAAGATTTTTCATTTCAACCTAAATTTAACCTAATTAACCTATTTGAACAAAAAAAAAGATTTTTCAACAAAATAGTTCAATTTTTCAATTCATTTTAATATTTATCTCATCTAATTTGAAATTTAAAAGAAAAAGTTGGAATAGTTACATTTGAAATTCAAAAAAAATAATTTTCTAATAATGAAAGAAGAATTTTCACAAAATAGTTAAATTTTTCATAAAAAAGTAAATATTATACCAGGAAAGATACATTTTCAAAAAAAAAGTACAAAAAGTCAAAATATTACATTTTTAAGACAAAGACAAATTTTTCACAAAATAAAATAAATTTAAACGATAGTTGAATTTTCAATTAAAGAGAAACGGTTTCAGCAAAAAATGAAATACTTGAATTATCAGTCAAAAGAATTAATTTTCAACTGAAGAAATTAATTTTTAAATAAAATGATATATCTTTAACGAAAAAAAAAATTTGTTTAAACATTTGAATTTCCAACTAATAAAAATTTTTCAACTGAAAGTATAATAGTTGATATTTTTAACAAAAATTAATTCAATAAATTATAAATTGAAAACAATTGAATTACACTAGAAAGGGCAAATTTTCAACAAACTAGTTGAATCCTCAACCAAACTATATATTTGTTATTTTTAACAAAGAAGATAATTTTCAACAAAATTGTTGATTTTTAAAGCCAAAAGACGAACTTTCTACAAATCAGTTAAATTTCTAGTTCAAAAATAAGAATTAAAAAAAAAGAATTTTCAACAAAATAGTGATAAATTTTGAATAGTTAAATTTTTCAGTTAAAAGAAAAATTCTACCAAAGATATGAATTAACAACCAAAAAGATGAATCTTTAACCAAAAATATACTTTTCACTTTTTTGTGAATTTTTTTCTGCTCAAAAAAATACATATTTGATAGAAATGTTGAGTTATCAATAAAGGAAGAGTGATAAGAATCCGTTATGCTTTCAGACAACTTATGAATGACTATATTTAAAATTTAATTCATAAACTAAAATTAATAAACACATAAGTTTTTATTTTATTATTATTAATTATTTTGTTATTTTTTATTGTATTAAATATTATTATCATATTTTGTTATATATTATATTTTTAATTCAATTGTATTTTTTTTTATTACTTTATTACATTTAGCTAGTATGTCACAATCTATATTTGTATAAAATATCACACATCAGAAGTGACCAGAATGAGTCAATCTTTCTCAATATAAGAAAATAAATGAATCTGATTATTCATTAAAATATTTATGAAAGTAATGTCCTTCGAATTGATAGGCTCATTACAGGCTTTAGTGACAGTAAACTTTTACTGTACTATAAGATTTACTTTCACTAAAGCACACTTGGGACTGCTTTTTATTTTATTATTTAATGAAATTTGTTCATATTTCTGTAATAGGCAATTTGAGAAATAACAATTTGTGTAAGGATTGTAAACTTTTTCAATATTAAAAAATAAACAAAAACAGAAGATCAATATTAATTATAATTATATATAATAATTACAAAATAATTATATATATATATATATATGTAATAATTATAAAAAAATTCTCTTACATAAAATTAATGTATAAACCATATTGAATTCATTATCATATGCTCGAAATTTTTAACAAATTCAACCATTTAAATTTAATCATTCCATTTTTGGTTAAAAATTCAACTGATTGGATCAAAATAAATTCTTTGGGTTAATGATTCATCATTTTAGTTGAAAAATAATTTCTTTGGTTGAAAATTTCACCATTTGATTGAAAATTCGTTTTTTTCTGTTAAAAATTCATATTTTGGATTACAAATTCAACTATTTTGTGCAAAATTCATCATTTGGCTTTAGAAATCAACAATTAATAATAATATAATAATATAAATATTATAATAATATGATTAAAATTAATGCAGATACCATATTGAATTCAATATAAAACGCTATCTCAAGTCGAAATTTAAATTAATTGCAAGTCGAATTTTCAACAAAATAGTTAAATTTGCAACAAAATAATTAAATTTTGAAAAAAATAATTGAATTTCAAACCACATAGTCCAATTTTTCAACCAGAAAGTTCATTTTCTACCAAGTCGTTGAATTTTCTACAAAAATGATAGAATTTTCAACCCAAAAAGAAGAATTTTCAACGGAACAGTTGAACGTTCAAGCAAAAAAAAAAATGGATTTTCTACGAAACAGTCGAGTTTTCCACCAAAAAAAAAGAATTTTTAATTTAAAAAATATGAGTTTTTAATAAAAAAATATGAATTTTTAATAAAAAAGTTAATTATCAATGAAGTAGTTAAATTTTCTCTGAAGATTTTTTTTTTAATTTCTACAAAGTACGCAAATTTTCAATTAAAAACGATCAATGTTTAACCTGACACGGAATAGTTAAATTTTCAGTAGAAAATTATTTTTTACACAAAAAAAAACGAATTTCCAACAAAATACGAGTAGTTCAACTTTCAACCAAATGGTTGATGCTCAACTAAAAAAGATGAATTTTAAATGAAAAATTTAATATTTTAAACAAAATAGTAGAATTGCCGACTCAAAAATATTAATTTTCAACAAAAATTTTATTTTGAACCAAATAGTTGAGTTTCGAACTGTACGCAATCAATTATTAATAGAAATTGGAAAAGTTAAATTTTCAGTTTAGAAAATTAATTTTCATTTTTCAACGAAAAATGTAATAGATTTTTTGATTTAGAAAACTAATTTCCAACAAAAAACGAATTTTCGCAAAAATAGTCCAAACCAAGAAAATAAATTTATAAGAACGTATTTCAATTTTCAACCAAGCAGTTAAAATTTCAACTAAACAAGATGAATTCTCAACGAAAAATGTAAGTAGTAGATTTTTAACTAAAAACGAAAAATTTTCTGCCAAAATAAGAATAGTTAAGTTTTTAATTAAGAAAATTAATTATCAACAACAACAAAATTTTTAAGAAAATAGTTAAATCTTTAAAAAATGAAATAAATTTTGAACAAAGGAGTTCAACTTTTAACCGATTATTTAAATGTTTCAGCAAACAATATGGCTGTTTAACACAATGTTTGTGTTTGCAAGAAAACGATTAAATTTTAAACCAAATGGTAGAATTTTTAACCAAAACCCCCTTTTTTATTTTTTTAAATACTTTAGAATGACATTTGTTGTGGCTGACTTTGAACATTTTAAATCATTTTTAAAAATAATTTTAAACATTTTTCTCTACCTGAACATTTTATTTTTCCATTTTTGATTGAAAATTTAACTATTTAGATGAAAATTAATTATTTTGGTTGAAGATTCATAATTTCAGTCAGAAAATAATTTCTTTGTTTTAAAATTTATCTATTTTCATGAAAATTAATTTTTTGGGTTGATTCATCTTTTTGGTTGTAAATTCATATTTTTGGTAGAACATTATTTTTTGAAAGGGAAATTGAACTATTCTATTTTTGGTTAAAGATTTATCTTCTTCAGTTGAAAATTTAACTATTTGGTTTCATTTTTTTTAACTTCATTACTTAAGTCAAAAGATCAACTTTTTTGGTTGAAACTTTCACTATTTTGTTGAAAATTTCCTTTTTTGGTTATAAATTCGTATTTTTTGATTGAAAAGTTAATAATTCCATCATTTTCATTAAAAATTCGTTTCTATGGTTGAAAATTTGACTATTTTTTTTAAATTAATTTTTTTAAGCTGAAAATGTAACTATTTCATTTTGGTTAAAAATTAAGGCTTTTCAGTTGAAAATGCAACTATTTGAATGATAATTAATTTATTTTGTTGAAAATTTGTCTTTTATGGTTGCAAATTTAACTATTTGTTAAATAAATTCGCTTTTTTTTGGCTAAAAATTCGTACTTTATAGTAAAAAATTTAATAATTTTACTACAAATCCATATTTTTGGGTTATAAATTCATTTTTTTTGGTTGAAAATACAACTATTTGGCTTAAAATTATTTTTTTTTTTTGGTTGAAGATTTATCTTCTTCAGTTGAAAATCCAACTATTTGTTTTGAAATGTATTTTTTTTTGGGTTGAAAATTCATCACTTTAGTTCAAAATTCATTTCCTTGGTTGAAAATCTGAATATTTTGTTAAAAATACATTTTTTTAAACTGAAAATGTAACTATTTCATTTTTTATTTAAAATGTATGCCTTTCAGTTGAAAATGCAACTATTTGTCAAAACAGTCCTTTCTTTAGTTGAAGATTCATCATTATGGTTGAAAATTTATGTTTTTATTTGAAAATTTAATGTTTTGGTGAAAAATTAATTTTTTCGGTTGAAGATTTACCTTTTTGGTTACAAATTCATATCTTTGGTAGAACATTATTTGTTCAACAGAAAATGTAAATATTTCATTTTTGGTTCAAGATTTATCTTCTTTGGTTGAAAATTGAACTATTCGATAAAACTTTTTTTTTATTTATCATTTTAGTTAAAAGATTATTTTTTTGGTCAAAACTTTCACTATTTTGTTGGAAATTTACTTTTTTGATTAAAAATGTAATGATTTTGATAGAAAATTAATATTTTTTGGTTATAAATTCATTTTTTTAGTTAAGATTCATCATTTTAGTCGAAAATTTATTTCTTTGGTTGAAAATTAATTTTTTTAACTAAAAATGTAACTATTTCATTTTTGGTTTAAAATGTATGTTTTTCGATTGAAAATGCAATTATCTGGATGATAATTTATTTATTTTGTTGCAAATTCGTCTTTTATGGTTAAAAATTCAACTATTTGTTTAAAAATTCGCTTTTTTGTCTGAAAATTCGTACTTTTTGGTTATAAATTCATATTTTTAGTAGAACAATATTTTTCAACAGAAAATTTAACTATTCCATTTTTGGTTAAAGATGTACCGACTACGTAGGGTACGATGTATCGACTAAGTAGGGTACGATGTACCGACTACGTAGGGTACGATGTACCGACTACAGAGGGTACGATGTACCGAGTACGTAGGGTACGATGTACCGACTAATTTTAGTACGAAATGCAAAAGAAAACAAAAAAAGCACCTCGACTCCATTGAGTCTCCATTTAAATTACAAATTACAAATAACAAAAAAATAATAAGGGGACATAAATGCGAGGAAATGTAGAATTGGTTATTATTAAACCTCAGATAGTATATAATTATTAAAAAGAGTCATGTTTAGCTGTCACGCGTTACAATAAGTATGTTTGCACGCAACCTCGGAACTCGACTTTCAATTGCGCTCACAATAATTAAGTACAGCCTTAATTGTTTTGTGCAAAACAAATAAACAAATAAGGTAACTAGCTACAGACGCTGGATGCAGATTGCTGCTGAGTAAGGAAGAAAAAAGACTGAAAGTCGGCAGGCAGACTATCAAACGCGGATCATCGTTGAAACTTTGAAAGTAAGTCGGGTGCGCAACGATTTCGCGGGAGATTATAAATCAACGCTGGTTAAATCGGTACACGAGCTATCGTTGACTTTTGCACGTGACCGCAAGATCGTACCACGGATAATATTCCCATGCCCCCAAATGTCGTGATTTACAAGTCTAGTAGCATTCGCGAATCGCGGCTGAGATTAGATTCGATCCCATTTAGGAAATCGCGATTTCGATGATACAACGCACGACATTCGTTTCCCGATTCGTAAAATCATCGGAATCATCTTGAATATATTAAATTCAAGAAATCTGATGTAGGGTACGATGTACCGACCACTTGGGGTACGATGTACCGACTATTTGGTATTAGTTCAATTTTTAATTTTAAAAAATATCAATCTTTAATCCGAAAATAACAGAATTTAGAATTCTGTCCAGTTCAAATTTCGTTCAAATTTAAAATCTCGTCTCGAATCTCGCCTCGAGTGTCACCTCGAATCTCGTCTCGAATCTCGTCTCGAATCTCGTCTCGAATCTCGTCTTGAATCTCGCCTCGAGTGTCACCTCGAATCTCGTTTTGAATCTCGTCTCGAATTTCGATTTTGTGAAAAAAAGTGCGACAAGCGAATACTTTTCTAACTAACGCATTTTCTAATTTAGAACATTTGAAACCACAAGCCTTAAAATCCGACCTTTTCTACCTTTTGCTTTCAAACAAAGCCGCCTTTGAAATAGCCTATTGTAAAAATTGTAACAACTTTCCATTAAACACAAACTATTTCATAATTTTTCGGCTCATAAAATGTTTCCTTGTAACTAGACCGACAAGATTTATATAACGGATTTGAAACGATATGAAAAGTCAAATAAATTTCCAGATAGAAAACATTCAACTGCACACATATGGTATATTCAGGTAAACAATATTCTCGATTGTGAAATGTGTCGTGCAGGATGTAATTGTAGAGTGTAGTACACATGTTATTGGGAAGAATTTGCATTTTCGTTTAACAGTAAAGTACTAAGAAATTTTTTTTCTAATAGACAGCATTGATTTTAATTAAAAACGGATTACAAATGTATTTCTATATGGTCCCAAATGTCATGATTTACAATTCTAGTAGCATTTTATTCTGACGTGAGATCAGGCTTATAAATTCTCAACGTGACCCGACCTTCCTTGATCTTATAGAGAGAAATGTTTAGTCAGGCGTATATAGAGAAGGTTGATTCGAGTTTAAATTAGCCAATCTCTACTCAAATATTGCAGCACAAAGAACTGACATTGCCTTTATCATTGAAGATAAAATTTATTAAACTTTCTTCTTCAATTACTATTAAATTGCAACTGAATTGATTAATTCTGCAACCAGGAATGCTGATCAATTTTAAATGATGCTACACTATAGACCCCTTTCATTCATCATGCCAATCTATTGAATGTTAACAGTTTTAACAAATTTAAACAGATTTTAACAAACAAAAAACACATCAAGATAACACATTTTATTGTTTATTCTACATCAATATGCTATGACCTGCATTCAGCCATCTTCGAAGACAATCGAAATACTAAGAATGAATCCAGCATAGTGATCCAAAAAGAGGAATTCCAATGCGAGCCATTCTCAAAGAAGATTAAACTAAAAAGCAAACTTCCAGCATAGGCTAAAAAACAAAATTTTTTTAATGTTTCTTAGTTTTCATCCACTGATATAACAAAACAATACTATGATAAAGCAAATTTTATTTTCTGATCAACATCTACAAGACGTTCGATTTGAACAGTTCCTGAAAAATATCGATCTAAAAGAAAAGATTCCAGCATGGTGGAATGCAAAATTAAATTGATGTAATTTGCTCATTTTTTTATTTTTGATGACAAAATAAAACAAAGCAATATACCAAATTTGCTTTTTTTATGAAAATCTAAATGCCGAAACATTTAATCTGAGACATCATCAAAGAAGATTAGACTAAAAGAAAAACTGATAGCATGGACTAGAAAACGAATTTTACAAGTGTTTTACAATTTTTTATCTATGTTTATAAAAAAACAATACTCTGACATAACAAATTTTATTTTTATATCTTACTGGACATGCTGAATGCTTTAATTTAAACCACCTTCACAGACAAACGATCTAAAGGAGAAGTCTAGCATAAT
>JAUELO010000099.1:319787-331865 GCA_032357855.1 Amphibolips quercusostensackenii
ATTTTTAACTAAAATTATGAATCTTCAACAACACAAAATTAATTTTTAACAAAGAAGTTAAACCAAATAGTTGAATTGTTAACCAAATGATCGAATTTTCAAAAGAAACAAAATTAGTTTTGACCGCAAATAGTAGCATTTTTAACCGAATAATTAAATCTTCAAATCAAAATAAAGTATTTTTTCGGAAGACAGTTAAATTTTCAGCCAAGAACTTTTCTGCTAAAGAAGATGAATTTTCAAGACAAAAAGAAGAATTGATCCAGGATGTTCTTCTTAGCAGTGCGACTGAAGTGTGTGGTATTGCGGTTGTAGGAAGAATGTCTGGTGATGCGTGGTGGAATGACGACATCGAAGCAGCCGACAAATAAAAGAAAAAAGCGCATAAAAATAGGCTGAACGCCATAGGACTTATCGATGAGAAAAGAAATAGACTAGAAAATGCAGACGAATTTTTTGGAAGCCAATTGAATTTTTAACAAAGAAAATAAACCAAGTAGTTGAATTTTTAACTATAAAACATGTATTCTTAATGTAAAAATTAATATCTGAATTTTTAACTAAAAACTATAAGCTCTTAGCCAAAAATGTTTTAGTTAAGTTTTTAGGTAATGAAATTAGCTTTAAACCAGAAAACAACGAATTTTCACCAGAACAGTTGAGTCTTCAACCAAATGGAATTTTTAAGCAAAAGAGATGAACTCTGAACCAAAAATATAACAGTAAACTTACAAATTGAACAGAATTATTTTTCAACCAAATATTGTTGCAATGTTCAATTTTATTCTATTAATTAAGTTTACATTTAAACAAAAAAAAACCGACAAAAAAGAAAATTTTCTTGAAAACAGGAGAAAAAAGGCATCCTTTAAAAACGGGATAAAAATGGAAATAGAGGAAAGAGTGTGTGGTACGTACTTTGATGCTTTAATTGTCAAAAAAATCTCAATTTTCATTTTTTCAAGCATTTCAAAAAATTGTTATTCAAATTTATATTTTCTATGTGTGACGTATATAGGAACTTTTATATAAAAGGGAAAAGTTAATTAGATATTGTTTATATTGGCTCTGTCTTTTGAAAAAAGTGCAAAGTTTCCGCGAAAAACAAGGCTTGACGTCTTTGAAGACGTCTTAGAGCCGCCGCAGACTTCCGGCTGGCTATAGATAGACAACCTCTACTAACTTCCGATCTTTTTATTTTGTCGGCGGTAACACTTCAACTTAAACCAGAACACACCTTACATTTCAGTTTAACTAACTCAGATCCTCTGCATTGCGTTTTATTGCCCCTTCAGACTTTACTGATTTTTATTCACTCAAAATATGGCCCATAATATCAACGCTTTAGGGGACCCGAAATAAACATGTTCAAATGATTCACCTTTTATCAACAAAGTGTGAATAAAAATCATTTGAAATTCTGTTTTTGTTAATTTACCTTTGGCAATAATAGTTTATGAAGAAAATAATAATCGATCCAATATTTTGAGCATTCAAAGTAAATGGTGGCAGCGGTGGGACAAATTCTTAATTGGGAGATTTGGGCATGTTTAAGAGAATGATTCAAATCGACTAATGACTCAGTGTTAATAAATGTCACTTGAAATCTTGTTTGTTTGCTGATTCTTCTTTAATAATAGTTAATAAATAATGCAATATTTATTATAAATAAAGAGAAATAATGATTGATCCAATGTTTTGATCATTCAGTTTAAATGGTGGCAGCGGTGGGATCGATTCCTAACCACTTGTAAAAGAAAATTATTAAATATTAGAAATAATAAAATTTCCAGTACACTTGCTTCATGACAGTTTTCCCTGCATTGCGTTTTATTGACGTTTCAAATTTTTACTGACTTTTAGGCGCTCAGAATATGATCGATAACATCAACGCTCTTGATTATCAGAAATAAAAATGTTTTAAATGCTTCACCTTTTATTAACTCAGCGTCAATAAAAGTCATTTCAAATACTTTTTTTGTTAATCTACAATTTTGGTAATAATAGTTTTACAGAAAGTGCAATAATTACTATAAACAGAGAGAAATAATTATATATCCAATATTTTTATGATTTAAACTCAATGGTGGTAGCGGTGGGATCGATTCTTAATTAAGAGAATTGGGCACGTCTGAGAAAAAAATTAAAATCGACTAATGTGTAAAAAATAAGAGAATATTTTCTTAAGAGATTTCCTCTGCATTGCGTTTTATTCACGCTTTGGATTTTATTGATTTTTAGTCGCTCAGGGTTTAACCGAAAACATCTACGCTTCAGATAATCAGAAATAAAAATGTTTTAAATGAATCGCCTTTTATTATCTCAGTGTTAATAAAAGTCATTTAAAATTTAGTTTTTTTTATTTATCTTCGGTAATAGTTTATAAAAAATGCAATATTTATATGCGTAGTAATAAAATAATAATGATATTTATAATCATCATCGATCCAATGTTTTGAACATTCAAATCAAATGGTGTCAGCGGTGGGACCGATTTTCAATTATGAGAATTGAGTATGTTTAATAAAAAGATTTAAATCGACTAATGTATTTAAATTAGGAAAATATTTACCACTTGTAAAAGCAAATTACTAAATATTTAAAATAATAAAATTTCCAGTACACTTGTTTCATGAGAGATTTCCCTGCATCGCGTGTTATTGACGTTTCGGATTTTGCAGACTTTTAGTCTCCCAGACTATGGCCGATAACACCAGCGCTCTAGACGATCAGAAATAAAAATGTTTTTAATGATTCACCCTTCATTAACTCGGTGTTGATAAAAGTCGTTCCAAATTCTTTTTTTATTCACCTATATTTTTGGTAATAATAGTTTAGCAGAAGGTGCAATAATTATTATAAATAGAGAGAAATAATTATATATCCAATATTTTTATGCTTAAAACTAAATGGTGGCAGCGGTGGGATCGATTCTTAATTAAAAGAATTAGGTATGTCTAAAAAAAAGATTAAAATCGACTGCTGTATTTTATTTTATAAACTTTTGATCTCTCAGAATATGATTCATAATATGAACGCTATATATTACCAGAAATAAACATGTTTAAATGACTCATCTTTTATTAACACAGTGTTAATAAGGTAACTTAAAATTTATTTTTTCTGTAAATTTATTTTTCGCAATATTTTATGAAAAGAAAGTGCAATATTTACGATAAATAAAAAGAAATAATGATATATCCAATATTTTGATCATTCGAAGAAAATAGTGACAGCGGTGGGATCGATTCTTAATTGGGAGGATTGGGTGTGTCTAAGAAAAAGATTAAAATCGACTGATATATCAAAATTAAAAAAATATTTGTCATTTAGAAAAATAAACTACTAAATATTAAAAATAATAAAATTTCCAACACACTTGTTTCATCAGACATGTTCCCTGCATTGCGTTTTATTGACGTTTCTGATTTTACTGACTCTTTCTCTTTCGGGATATGACTCATATAAAATCTTAATGTTTTTTATGAGACAAGGAGACTAAGAGGAAACTCCAGCAAAAAATCGATCCCTTGAAGTAAAAATGGTAGATTTTCAACAAAACAGATTAATTTTCAATCAAGAAGATTAATTTTCAACAAAAAATGACACATTTTCAACAAAACACATATATTTTCAATCGTAAAATAAATTTTCAACTAAAAAAAACAACCAAAAATGTAAAAGTTAAATTTTGAGTAAAAAACTTAATTTAAAAAAAAAAATTCGAGAAAATAGTCAAATTTGCAAGCAAAGAAATGAATCTTCAACCAAACAGATAAATTTTCAACCAAGAAAATTTTTCTACAAAAAAATAGAGATTTTCAAAAAAATAACGAAGTTTCAACCAAATTGTTGAATTTTCAACTAAAAAAGATCAACTCTCACCTGAAAATAAATAATTAAAAGTTTAGTTGAAAAAATTAATTTTGTAACAAAAAAAATGAATTTTTAACAAAATACATGGATTTTCAGGTAAATAATTAGATTTTTCACTTACAAAAATCAATTTTCACCTAAAAATGAATGAGTTATATTTTTAGTTACAAAAAGTAATTTTCAACCGAAAAAGAAAAAAGTTTGCAAAAAAAGTATTAAAATTTTTAAGCAAGGAAATGAATTTTAAACCAAGAAGATTAATTTTTTATCAAAAAAGAAAAATTTTTAACCAAACGGTTGAATTTTTAACTAAAAAACATAATTTTTCACAAAAAGATAGAATATTTAAATATAAAGTTAAAAAAATTAATTTAATCCGATTAGGAAACAATTTTTCAACAAGACACTTAAATTTTATGATGAAATAAATTTTTAAATAAACTGATGCATTTTCAACTAAGATTAATTTTCTACCAAACAGACGAAAATTCATAATGAAATACATACATTTTTTAGAGAAGAATTGAATTTTTGTTTGAAAACAATTAATTTTAAACAAAAAATGGATTATTTGAATTTTTATTTAAAAAAATGAAGTTCATTCAAACGAAAATTGAATTTTTAACAAAATACTTTAATTTCCGACCAAGGAAATAAATTTTGAATCAAAAAGATCAATTTTTAACAAATAAGATTATTTTTTTACTAAAAAGACGAATTTTCATCCACATAAATAAATTTTTAACTAAAAATGATAAAGGTGGATTCATCAATAGTTGAATCTTTTATGAAAAAAGGTAAATTCTCAAAAAAAGTTATGATAGTAGATATTTTGAAAAAAATTTGAATTTTTAATCCTAAACAGATGAATTTAACCAAAAAAAAACAACTGATTTTTTAAAAAATAGTTCAATTTTCAACCAAAAAAGAATAATTTTAAACCAAAATAGAATAATTTTCAACCAAAAAGTTGCATTTTATATAAAAAAAAGATCAAATTTCTACCAAAGATTATGAATTTTCAAACAAAAAGGACGAATTTTCATCAAAAAAATTGAATTTTCTACCAAGAAAAATTTTCCAGCTTTTTAACAAAATTACTAAAGTTCTAACCTAGAACTAAATTTCTAACAAAATAATAAATATTTTGACCTCAAAAAATTTCAACCAAAAATATAATAATAGATTTTTGAACCAAAAAAAAAAAAAAATTAACTTTCTACCGCAAACAGTTTGAATAAATATTAAAATCAATTTTTAATATTTTTAAAATATTACGTTAAAAACTAAAAATTTCGCAGAAAATTAAGTTAACTTTCCACTGCAAACTTTTTTTTCACTTTTGGTTCCACGTTAATTTAATTAACAGATTTTCTGCAAATTTGTTTCCTTAGTTTTTAAAATCTTATTAAGACTGCGGGGGGGGGGCAAATATTACGTTTTTTGGATCTTTTCTTGTTGATTTATCATTGATAACAAGAATTTATGAAAAAGTGCAATATTGATTAAAAATAGAGAGAATAAATGATAGATGAAAAACTTTGATCATTTTATAAAAAAGGTGACAGCGGTGGGATCGATTCTCGATAAAAAAAATTAAGAAAAAATCTGCCGCCCCTAAAAGCCGACACTACAAAATATTAAAAATTATTAAATCCCCAACACACTTGTTCCATCAGACATTTCTGATCAGCAATGTATCCAGAACCGAATTTCCTAATTTTATCTAAACACTGATTTCACCATCGCACATGGGTGAAAGAAACCCTTATATTTCACATTTTAAAAAGCCCGCCGTTAACAGCGTCAGTACGTGAACCCGGGAAATTCAAAAAGAACTTGACGCGGGAAATTCAAAAACAGAATGAGAAAAAAGTGGAAAGAGGAGCGAATCCAGGATTGCTGCTGACTTGGAAGCAGCTTCGCGAAGCACTGAGAATTGGCGAGCAAATTCTGCCGGCCACGAACAAACACAAGTAAGAAGACTACTCGTACTCGTGTGGCTTGGCTCGCTGCACGTGTTCCGAAGTGACATAATTCCCGGCATCGAACAGATATTATCCGAGTGTATACTGTGGCGCGCATTGTGCACGAGAGACACGAGAGTCACGAGAGAGTCTCTCGCTGCTCGTGTTCACGATCAAGCCGGATTCAATAAGGTTGGGAACATGAGCTCAGCTTAGGCCTTAGGAAATATAGTCGCCGGACATAAAGACGTACATACCACAAAATAAAACAAAAAATTTACATTGAATCAATGAGATGCATTTCATTCAGCGCAAGCGATTCAATTGCAAAACAAATCACAGTTTGTAACAATAAATCGTTTACAAATGCGGTTGTTGCATGAATTTTAGAGCGTCTATTCATTAAATACTGCACAAATTCTAAAAATTGGCTTACATTTGAAAAAAACTTTAAATATGTTACATTTAAGAAAAAAAATATTGTAGAAAAAGTATCGAAAACGCTGTTTTAACTCTGTGACCTTGAAGAGTCCATACTCCAAAATGCAGAACCAATCAGAATAAAGGAATACAGTGGCTGATTTGACTAACGAATTATCCAGCTGATGGCTCGCGAAAAAGTTTGTGACGATCCACATGTCGACTTTTGGCACATTCGTAATGCTGCGCCTTACAAATCTCGGTTTTAGTGAAATTCTAAGGATTTTGAACACCTTTTTGAACCCTTTTTCATACTTATTAAACACTTTTTGAATAATAAACGAGAAAATAGGTTATGTTTATTTCAATCGATAGCGGCCATATTGGTTCCCCCATCAACTGCGCTAGTCAGACTGATTACTTCGGACGCTGGACCAATCAGAATGTCTTACTTTCCCGCTAAAAATTTAAAAAGTATACTTTTTAAATGCTAACAGAAATATTGTAACGTATTTTTAAAGACTCTCCTCTCGTATATTTGGAACTATGCAAAAAAATTTTCGCTTAAATTTGAATTGAATTAATAGAACGCAATAAGAAAATCCAATTAAAATAAATAATTGAATAATTCTTCATGGTTAAAAGTAATTTTTTTTTTGGTTGAGAACTCTACCATGAAATTTTTGGTTTGGAATTTATCTCGTTTGGTTAAAGCTTCTACTATTCAGTTGAAAATTGAATTACTTTTTTGAAAATGCAACTGTTTTGTTAGAAATTTATCTATTTGGGAAAAAATTCAATTAATTAGTTGAAATATGAACTACTTTGTTAAAAATTCTTTTTTTTTGTTGTTGTTGAAGATTTAACTCGCTGTTTAAAAATTAAAAATTCGTTTTATTTATAGTTAAAAATTTATTTTTTTTAACTCAAAATTTAACTATTCTATTTTTGGCTGAAAATAGATGATTTTTGTCTAAAATTAAAACGTTTAGTTAAAAATTTAACTGCTTAGTTGAAAATTCATGTGTTTTGTTCATAATTCATCATTTTCGTAGAAAATTAAACTTGTCAGTTAATAAGTCAACTTTTTGATTGAAAATTCATCTTTTTGGTTCAAAATTATTCTGTTTTGTTTAAGGATTCAATTATTTTGTTGAAACTTGATCTTTATTGGTTGAATTAAACTGGTTTTGATTTAAAAATAATTTTTTTGTGGAAATTTCATAATTTCGAGTTGCAAATTCAGCTTTTTTAGAAAATTCATCTTTCTATCTCGAAAAATAAAGAAGTTGGTAACAAATTTAACTATTAAATTAAAAATGAACTTCTTTGCAGAAAACTAATTTTTTATAGTTGAAGATTCATCACGTTAGTTGAAAATTAAACTATTTGGTCGTAAATTAACTTTTTTGTTAAAAATTAATATTTTTTAGTTAAAAATTCAGATTTTTTTATAGAAAATTCGTTTTTCTAGTTCAAAAATTTAAGCATTTAGTATAAGATTAAACTATTTAGTTAAAAATGAACTACTTTTTAAGAAATTCATTTTTTTGGTTAAAGATTCATAATTTTAGTTAAAAGTTCAACTATTTGGTCGTAAATTAACTTTGTTGTTGAAAATTCATATTTAGGAGTTGAAAATTCAGTTTTTTTAAGGAAAATTCATCCTTCTAGCTCGAAAATCAAGAATTTGGTGAAAAATTTAACTAATCAGTTAAAAATGAACTCTTTTGAGAAAAATTAATTTTTTTTTTGGTTGAAGATTTATCATTTTAGTTGAAAATTCAGCTATTTGGTCAAAAAATGACTTTTTTTTTAAATGTGTATTTTCGAGTTAAAAATTCAAGAATTTGGTAAAAAATTAATCTATTTATTATAAAATTTCATTATTCTGTTGGAAAATCACTTTTTTTTAATTAATTTTTTTTATCTGAAAGTTTAGCTATCCCATTTTTGGATCTAACTATTTTATAGAAAATTCATATAATTTGTTGAAAATTCGTCTATTTGGCTAGAAAATTAATTTTTTTGTTAAAAATTTACAATTTTGGTTGAGGATTTAAATTATCTTATAAAAAACCGTTTTTTAAAGTTAAATTTAACTGGTTAAAAATTAGCTTTTTTGAAACTTTAGCGATTTTAATTTTGGTTAAAAATGTATCATTTTTAGTTGAAAATTCAGCTATTTCATTGAAAATTCATCTTTCATGATTGAAAATTGACTTTTTTGTTGTAAAATCTTCTTTTATGGTTAAAAAGATATCCGTTTTCTACAAAATACTACTTTTCTCTAAAAATTGACCTTTTTTGTAAAAAAAATTTTTATTTGGGTAGAAAATTAATTTTTGTTGAAAATTCATCTATTTAAATGAGCATTAAACTATTTCGTTAAAAATTGGTCTTTTTTGATTGAATCTAATTAGTTGCCGATTCGCTTTTTTTGTTGTTGAAAATTAGTTTTTGACTTAAAATTTAACTATTCATTTATTTTTTTGAAAATTCGACTTTTGGTAGAAAATTAATCTTCGTTGTTTAAAAATGCAGGTATTTGGTACAAATTATAGTGTTTTGTTTAAACTTAATCATTTTGTTGAAAATTCAGCTATTTCGTTTGAATTTACTTTTTACTAAAAATTGAAATATTTACTTATTTTTTTGAAAATTCCTCTTTTAGTCGAAAATTAGTATTCTTGATTGAAAATTAATCTTTTTGGTTGAAAATTGGTTAGTTGAAATTTAAGCTATTTTTAAAATTTATACTATATTGTTGAAACTTAATTAGTTTGTTGAAAATTTAACTATTTCGTTAAAATTCATTTTTTACTAAAAATTTAACTATTTGTTTATTTTTCTGAAAATTTCTCTTTTGGTAGAAAATTAATCTTCTTGATTGAAAATTAATTATCTTGGTTGAAAATTGTTTGGTTACAAATTAAGCTATTTTGTTGAAATTTAATAAGTTTGTTGAAAATTCAGCTATTTCATTTATTTTTTGGGAAATTCGTCTTTTGGTAGATAATTAATTTTTTTATTTATAATTAATCTTCTTAGTTAAAAATTCATCTTGGTTGGTTGAAAATTTAGCTACTTTGTAAAAATTATACTATTTTGTTAAAATTTAGTTAGTTTGTTGAAAATTTAACTATTTCATTGAAAATTCGTCTTTTTTAAATTTAACCAGTTGATAATTCGTTTTTTTTTATTGAAAAGTAGTTTTTAATTTAGAATTTAACTATTCATTTATATTTTTGAAAATACTTCTTTTAGGAGAAAATTCGTCTTTTGGTACAAAATTAATTTTCTTGGTTGAAAATTCATTTTTGCTTATTAAAAATTCAGCTAATTTATAAAAATTATACTATTTTGTTCAAGTTTAATTAGTTTGTTAAAAATTCAGCTATTTTATTAAATATTCGTTTTTGCTCGTTGAACTCGAATAGTTGATAATTCGTTTTTTCTTGTTAAAAATTAGTTTTCAACTTAAAATTTAACTACTCATTTTTTTTTGAAAATTCGTCTTTTGGTAGAAAATTAATTTTTTTATTAAAAATTAATCTTCTTGATTAAAAATTCATTTTGGTTAATTGAAAAATCAGCTATTTTGTGAAAATTATACTATTTTGTTGAAATTTCATTAGTTTCTTGAAAATTCAACTATTTCCTTAAAATTCATTTTTACTGCAAATTTAACTATTCATTTATTTTTCTTAAAATTCCTCTTTTGGTAGAAAATTAATCTTCTTGATTGAAAATAAATCTTCTTGGTTGAAAATTCGTTGGTCAAAAATTTGGCTAATTTGTTGAAATTTAATAAGTCTGTTGAAAACTCAACTATTTCATTAAAAATTCGTCTTTTTTTATAATTCGACCAGTTGAAAATTCGTTTTCTTCAATTGAAAATTAGTTTTTAATTTAAAATTTAACTATTCATTTTTTTTAATACGTCTTTTGGCAGAAAATTCGTCTTTTGGTAAAAAATGAATTTTCTTGGTTGAAAATTCATCTACTTTGATTAAAAATTCAGCTATTTCGTGAAAATTATACTACTTTGTTGAAATATAATTAGTTTTTTTGAAAATTTAACTATTTCGTTAAAAATTCGTCTTTTTTCAAATTCAACCAGTTAAAAATTTGTTTTTTTTTTTTAAATTAGTTTTTAATTTAAAATTTAACTATTCATTTATTTTTTTTTTCTTCTTTTGGCAAAAAATTTGTCTTTTGGTACAAAATTAATTTTCTTGGTTGAGAATTCATTTTTGCTAATTAAAAATTCAGCTAATTTGTAAAAATTATACTATTTTGTTCAAATTTAATTAGTTTGTTGAAAATTCAACTATTTCATTAAATATTTGTTATTTCTCGTTGAATTTGACTAGTTGATAATTCGTTTTTTGTTATTAAAAATTAGTTTTTAACTTAAAATTTAACTACTCATTTATTTTTTGGAAAATTCGTTTTTTGGTACAAAATTAATTTTTTTATTGAAAATTAATCTTCTTGGTTGGTAAAAATTATACTATTTTGTTGAAATTTAACTACTTTGTTGAAAATTCAACTATTTCCTTAAAAATTCGACTTTTTCGTTAAATTTAACCAGTTGATTATTCGTTTTTTTTGTTGAAAATAAGTTTTTAATTTAAAACTTAACTACCCGTTTTTTTCAATTCATCTTTTGGTAGAAAATTTGTTTTTTAGTAGAAAATTCGTTTTTTGGTAAAAAAAATGCATTTTTTTGGTTGAAAAGTCATATCTGTTGATTAAAAATTCAGTTATTCTGTAAAAATTATACTATTTTGCTGAAATTTAATTATATCTTTGAAAATGCAATTATTTTTTTTTATTACTCTAGGGTACTCTAGG
This sequence comes from Amphibolips quercusostensackenii, assembly GCA_032357855.1. Taxonomy (NCBI): domain Eukaryota; kingdom Metazoa; phylum Arthropoda; class Insecta; order Hymenoptera; family Cynipidae; genus Amphibolips; species Amphibolips quercusostensackenii. The sequence continues at coordinate 330,911 of JAUELO010000099.1, forward strand.
GGAGAGAGAAAAGAGGAGAGGGGTAAGGGAAAATGGGAAAGGGAAAAGAGGAAATGAAAAAGGGGAAAGGAAAAGGGGGAAAGGAAAAAGGGGAAAGTGGAAAGGAAACAGGGAAAAAGGGGAAAGAAGAAAGGAGAAAAGGGAAAGAAAAAAAGTAAGAGAGAAACCAAACCCTGCCTGGTCGTGCGGTCTATACTGACTTTCCTATAATATTTTTTTGCAAGGTTGTTTCCGTCGATTCCTTTAATACTTCGATTTACCACTTCATTCAGCATCTCGTTGCTTTTCAATTAAAATTTAACTATTCATTTATTTTTTGGAAAATTTGTCTTTTGGTAAAAAATTCATTTTCTTGGTTGAAAATACATTGTTTTTATTAAAAATTCAGCTATTTTGTAAAAATTATACGATTTTGTTGAAATTTAATTATATCTTTGAAAATGCAATTATTTTGTTTTTATTATTATGTTATAAAATTAATTTTGATCAAAATTCAACTGTCTTTTTGGCTTGAAAATTTAACTATTTGGTTGAAAATGCAAGTGCCACACTTTTTTGTGAATAATATTGATCGCTAATTTGTCGACACTGACTATACGGGGAGAGTACTCTAGGGGAGAGAGAAAAGGGTAGAGGGGTAAGGGAAAATAGGAAAGGGAAAAGAGGAAATAGGAAAGGGGAAAGGAAACAGGGGAAAGTGGAAAGGAAACAGGGAAAAGGGGAAAGAGGAAAGGAGAAAAGGGAAAGGGAAAAAGTAAGAGAGAAACCAAAACCTGCCTGGTCGTGCGGTCTATACTGATTTTCCTATAATATTTGTTTGCAAGGTTGTTTCTGTCAGTTCCTTTATTACTTCGATTTACCGCTTCATTCAACATTTTGTTGCTTTTCAATTAAAATTTAACTATTCATTTATTTTTTGGAAAATTTGTCTTTTGGTAAAAAATTCATTTTCTTG
>JAUELO010000099.1:449641-465101 GCA_032357855.1 Amphibolips quercusostensackenii
TTATGGATCAGGCGTTATGGATCAGGAGTACCTGACCTATATTTCTGTATCAGATTGATTATTATGTTATTAGTTATGATGGCTATCACAAACGGTTTTCTTTTATAAAATTTATGAAATTCCTGTGCACACATAAAATGATTAAGCACAGAAAACAGGTTATGTTATGTGGAGATGCAGGTCCACCATCTTCGATATGTATTATAAACGGTTTTATACATTTTTATACGTATATTACGTCGTTTATGTATTCAACGTAGAAAACCTCGAGTGACGCATCACAACCTATCTCTGACTACACCACTGTTTTGGCCCCCTTAGGGGTCTCTATTATTCCATAAGAAATATTCTTGGATCTAATGCAAAAAATTGTTATCGACATGCCCCAGCTTTGCAACTTTTTCAGTGAATAAAGATTTTTCTAAAATGAGAAAATGGGATGAGACCACTTTTTCGAATGATCGGTTCCACTGCTCATGAAGAGCGATCCGAGCGATCAGAACAAACTAAACAATATAACCTACCGAGAAGTCGAGAGTGATTGCAGCCTGGCTCCCGATCGAACGGAAGTCGACAAGGTTTTCCTTTTTATTCTCAAAAGATTCGAAAGGAGAAACCATTAAATTTCTTGTTCTCGATTACAAGCTTCTACATCTGTTTCCTCTAATCCTCGACCGAAGGCACCGTGAGTTACCTTCAAGAATAATATTTTCAACTTGCTCTTTTTATATTTTTAACTGAAAATTAATTAATTTATAATAATATTCGAATTTATTTGTTCACTTTGTCGACATTGATGCCTCTATGTTTTCTAGTCAACTTGTGTTTTCTGTGCACCACATTCTTTGAGGATTATCTCATCTCACTTTGTCTATCTGCGCACGCTAACCCACGTACATTCACTGCTTCAAAATCCACACATTCTTCGTCGAAGAGTGGCTTTTATTGACCTTTCTTTTCTATATTGGTACGATAATCGCTTTTTTGGTGCAATTTTGTTACACAACTGAACTTTTTTATGTTTATGTTTTTCATTTCCTCTTCAGAATTTAATAAGCAGAGACATTAAGCCATAGACATTGAAACCGTTCTCTAAAGTTCGGTTCTTTGTGCTGTTCTGAAAATTTCGGTCCTTGGTCAATTCTAAAAAAAAACAATTTTGCATTTTCAGCAAAATAGTTAAATTTTTCAGACAGTAAGACACATTTTTAGAAGATTGTTTAATTTTCAACCCGAAAAGTTGAATTTTTTAAAGTAAGGTTTTTTTTTAGTCAGCTTTTCACTCTTAAAGGATAAATTTTTAGCAAAACAGTTTAGTTTTTGACCAAAAACTATACCTAACAAAACAGTTAAATTTTCGACAAAATAATTAAATCTTGAACAAAGTAGTTTGATATTTTAATCAGACAGGTGGATTTTCAAAGAAAATTAGTTTTCACCAAAAAATGAATTTTTAAACGAATATTTGAACTTTAAACTAAAAGAATTATTTTTCCAACCAAAAGTGGAATAGTTAAATTTTTCGTTTAACAAATCACTTTTCAATGACAATTAAAATTATCAATTGCTTGAATTTAACTCAAAAGGATATTTTTTATCAAAATAGTTAAATTCTCAATAAATTTGATAAATTTTTAACAACAAAAAAATTAATTTTTTACCCAATTAGTCGAATTTTCAACAAAATACAAGAATTTTCTACCAAATAGTTGAATTTTCAACTTATAAAAGGACAAATTTTTAACCACAAAGAAATAAAGAAATTTTCAGATAAGAAAATTTTTTTTAGCAAAACAAATATTCTAGAAAAATAGTCCAATTTCGAATTAAATAGTTATATTTTCTACCAAAATAGTTCAATTTTCAACTAAAAATATCAATTTTAAACTAAAAAGTTAATTTTCAAACAAATAGTTTAACTTTGTACTAAACTGTGAATTTTTAACTTATAAAGGATAAATTTTAAATAAAAAAAGCAATAACTACATTTTCAAATAAAATTAATAATTTTTATTAAAAAAGTTCTAACAAAATGGCCTAATTTTCAATAAAATAATTTTATTTTTTTCCAAAATAGTTACATTTTTAACCAAAAATATCAATTTTTAGCAAAAAGGTTCATTTTTATCCAAAAATTTTTTACTGAACTGTTGAATTTTCAAGCAAAAAGGATGAATTTTCTACAAAACAGTTAAATTTTTAACCCAAAAATATCAATTCTTAACAAAAATGTTAATTTAAAACCAAATATTTAAATTTTAACTAATATGATAAACCTTAAAAAAATAGAAAATATTTTTTGCAAAGTTGTTCAACCTAAAAAATGTTTAGCACAAAAACATATCTAATCCCTTGATACTACACGATATCATAATTAATAATAATATATTTTTCATCTTTAAAATTTTAATTTTAAAACACTTTTATTTTCGAGCCTTGAAACTAAACTTTTTTTTATTTCAAAAGCTTGTACTCAAAAATATCTGGTTTGGAATTTATTAATTTTAAATTAATTAAATTTTTTCAAACTTATACCTTAAATTTGTTCGATTTTCAATTGCAGATTTTTTAAAATTAATTATTTTAAATTAAAAAATATTTGATTGCAAAATTTTAATGCTAAATAATAATTATAAATGAACTGTTAAAAATTAAACGATTTCAATTTGGAATGCTAAAAATTGTGTTGTTAAAAATCAAAATAATTGAAAAATGTCTTAAATTTTTAATGTTTAAAATTTAAGAATTCTAAATTTTTATCCTGAACGCTTAATTTTCAGTTTGAATTTTGAAAAGTGTAATAAACAATTTGAACAATTTTAATTTAAAAAGAATTTTAAATCACTTAAAGAAATGTAATGGGTTTAAGTATAAAAAAGTGTTAATATTACAAATATTGATGATTGACATTTTTGTCAGTTTTGAATAAAGTTTGGAATTGTTTCAATTTCAACATTTTTGTGGTAAAAATTTTTTCATTTTTAATGTTTTCCATTTTAGAGTACTTTTTATTAAAACCCTTTTTTTAACAATTCAATTATTAGGTTATAATTGTAAAAATTTTAATTTTGAACGGTAGAAATGGCAGTCTATTTTTTGATATTAGAAAAATATATCTTATCAATTTTAATGTTAAATTATTATATTTTTTGGGAAAACAATGTAAAATTATTTAAATTCAAAAGTTTTCAGTTTCAAATTATTAAATTTTAGACGATTATAATCAAAAATAAAATTGTTTAATTTTAAACGCTATAAATTAATTAATTTATTGAATCATGCTAATGAAATTGGACAATTTAAAAAATTTAAGTCTGATTTTGTACAACTTTGAGAACTTCTAAAATTTTTTTTTTTAATTTCAAACACTTTCAAGTTTAAATGTTTTTTTTTTTAATAATACAAGTTCAATTCCTTTTCATTTCATTCAAAATATTGACTTTTTTCAAATTTTCACCAAATCTGAAATTTTTTGGTTTGGAACGTTTTCAGTTAAAAATTTTCAAAATATTTTTTTAAATTCCAAATGCTTTCAATTCGAAATGAATAATTATTGTATAAAAAATTTTGTAAACACCTTATATTTAAAAATTTTTTATTAATGGTTTTTCATATATTTATAATTTTTTTTAAGTAATTTAAAAAAATGTTGATATAAGGGATTGGAATTTTTAAAAATTATCTTTTACATACCAATACGATCATCAAGTTATATTTTGAAATAGAAAGTAATCCAATGTATGAGTTACACGTACCTGAAACAAAAATCAAATGTACACATTATTATTTACTGCAGAAATAATTTTTTTTTTAAATAATAAAGATAGGAATCTAAACTTACTATAATAAGATATTAAATTAATTAGTAATTATATAGTAATTCTCGTACAATATAACTATAATTAAAATTATAATTATAATATAATTAGTAATTAGTAATTTATTAATTGATTAGTAAGATATTAAATTATTAAATTAATAAATTAGGTATAACCTATAATCTTATTTATCTTTTTTTTCATTTTTTCGGGTTTCAAATTTAACACTTCTATTAAAAAGTGTTGAATTTGAAACCCTAAAAGATAAATTTTTAACACTAAAGTTGAATTTTTAACAACCAAAAAAATTAATTTTAGACCAAAAAATTGCATTAACAATCAAATTGTTTAACTTTTAAGCAAAAGAAAAAACTTCCAACAAAATAATTAAATTTTTAACTAAATAATTCAATTTTCGACTTGTAAAGATAAATTTTAAAAAATAAATTTCTAACCAAAAACTAATAAAATGAATTTTAAACAAATTAGTTCAAATTTCAACCCAGTAGTTAAATTTTTAATCAATAAATTTAATTTTTTACCAAAAAAGACAAATTTGCAACAAAATACGTACATAGTTCATGAATTTGTTGAATATTAGAAATTTTGCTTTATTATTTTTATAGGTTCTTAAAATTGAATTCAACATAATATTTTTATTAAATAATAGTTAATTAATTTTTTGTTGATAATACATCTCTATTGCTTAGAAATTAAACTATTTAGTCGAAAGTAAAACTATTTTGTTTAAAATTCATTTTTTTGGTTTATTTTATCAGAATTTTTTTTGGTTGAAAATTAATTTTTGAAACTAAAAATTAACTTTTTCAACTGTGAATTTAAATATTCCATATTTAGTTAAAAATATACCTTCTTCAGTTAAAAATTTAAATATTTCGTTGATAATTCCTGTATTTTTTAGAAAATTAATTTTTTTGTGGTAGAAATATATTATTATTGGTTAAAAATTTATACTTTTAGCTAAACCCTCATTTCTTTGGTTTAAAATTGAACTATTATATTGAGAAAATCCTATGAAAATACAAATATTAGTTTGGAAATACCTGTATTTTATAGAAAAATAATTTTTTTTGCAGACAATTAATCTTATTAGTTTTTTGGATATGGTTAAAAATTTAAGAATTTAATTTTTATTAGTAGAAAATTAATACTTTTGGCTAATAATTTATTTTTTTGGTTAAGAATTTATTTCATCACTTGAAAATTAGTTTTTTATTCAAAATTAATTTTTTTGTTTGCTAGAAAAGTTGACTATTCAATTTCTGGTCAAAAATGCATCATTTAGATAAAAATTTAATCCTTTTGGTTAAAAATTTAATTGTTTTATCAAAAAATTATTTCATATGGTTTTAAATTAATTTTTTTTTACTGAAAATTTAACTATTTTGTCGCAAGTTCAAAATTTATTTGTTTTAGGTTGAAAATTTAACTATTTTGTTTAAAATTTGTTTGTTTTTTTTTTGTTTAAAAATGAATTTTTCTAACTGAAAATTCAATAATTTTATTTTTGGTTAAAATTTTATCTTTTTTAATTGAAAATTGATATATTTTGTTAAAAAAAATTTTTTTTTTTGGTATAACATTAATCTTCTAGGTTAAACATTTAATTATTGGGTTGATAATTGACTTTTTTTTCTTTGTTAAATATACAGAATTTTTGTTAAACATTAACTCTTGTTACTGAATATTCAACTATTTCATTTTTTAGTGCAAAATTGATTTTTTTATAGCAATTTAATATTGCTGGTTGAAAATTCATCTATTTGGTGGAAAATTGAACTATTTTGTTATAAATTTAGTTTATTTGGTTAAAAATTTATTTATTGTTACTGAAAATTTAACTATTATGTTTGTAGATAAAATTTCATTTCTTTAGTTAACAATTTTAACTATTTCTTTTAAAATATTTTTTTTTTTTAGAAAATTTACTATTCTAAGTGAAAATTGAATTATTTTGTTTTTAGTTGAAAATTTATTTTTTCAAGTTAAAAATTTAATTATTTTGTTGAACATTCTTCTTTTTTGTAGAAAAGTAATTCCATTAGTTGAATCTTCATCTTTTTGGAAAATAATTCATTTGTTTAGTTAAAAATTCAAATTTTTATTGGAAATTTGTTTGTTTTTTTTGGTTGAAAATTAATTTTTTTAACTGAAAATTTAATAATTTTATTTTTGGTTGAAAATTTATCTTTTTTAATTAAAAATTCATATATTTTGTTAAAATTTGGCTTTTTTCTTATAAAATTAATCTTTTGGATTAAATATTCAATTATTCGGTTAAAAATAAATTTTTTTGTTAAAGTAATACAATTTTAGTTAAAAATTTACTTCTGTGACTGAATATTTAACTATTCCATTTTTTGTGCAAAATTGTTATTTTTTTAATAGCAATTTAATCTTGTTGGTTGAAAATTTATCTGTTTAGTAGAAAATTGACCTATTTTGTTAAAAATTTAGTTTATTTGGTTGAAAATTTATTTATTTTTACTGAAAATTAAAGTATTTTGTTTGCAGATAAAATTTTATTTCTTCAGTTTAAAAATTTAACTATTTTCTCAATTTTCTTTTTTTTTCTGTAGAAAATTTACTATTCTAACTAAAAATTAAATTATTTTGTTTTTGGCTAAAATTTTTTTTTTAGTTCATGTATTTTGTTCAAAAATCGTCGTTTTTGATGAAAAATTTATCTTTTGAGTTGAGAATTCAACTATTTGGTCAAATTTCATTTATTTTTACTGAAAATTGAAGTGTTTTGTTTGTAGATAAAATTTGATTTCTTTAGGTAAAAAATTTAACTATTTCCATAATTGTTTTTTTTTTTGGTACAAAATTCACTATTCTAACTGAAAATTGAATTATTTTGTTTTTGGTTAAAAATAATTCAACTATTTGGTTGAAACTAATTTCTTTGGTCAAAAATGTATCTATTTCGTTGAAAATTCATTTTATTTAGTGGAAAATTTATTTTTTTTTTTACTGAAAATTTAACTATTCCTTTTGTGGCTAAAATTTTAATTCTTTGATTAACAACTTCACTGTTTTCTTAAAAATTTTTTGTTTTTTTTAGGTAAAAAATTTACTTTTCTGACTGAAAATTTAACTAATCTATTTTTTGTTAATTTTTCTTTTTTAGTTAAAAATTTATCTATTTTGATGAAAATTCAGCTTCTGGGTAGAAAATTTATCTTTTGGTTTGAAAATTCAATATTTTCATAAAAATATTTTATTTGCTTGAAGATTCATAATTTCCGTTGAAAATTAATTTCTTTGGTTTAAAATTCATCTGTTTGGCTGAAAATTTAGCTATTTCGTTAAAAAAAATGTATTTATTACAACATTTTTTTTTCTTAATGAAAGTTTTTTTTACTGAAAATTCACCTATTCTATTTGCGAATAAAATTTAATTTTTTTAATTAAAAATTTATCTGTTTACTTAAAAATTCGTTTTTTTGTAGAAAATTTATTATTCTGATTAAAAATTAAACTCTTCCATTTTTTTAGAAATTTATCTTTTTTAAGTAAAAATTTATGTATTTTGTTAAAAATTCGGCCTTTTGGGTGAACAATTTATCTTTTAGGTTAAAAATTAAATTATTTCGTTAAAAATTTTGTTTTTTTGTTAAAGATTTATTATTTTAGTTCAAAATTAATACCTTTGGTTAAAAATTTAACTGTTTAATTAAAAATTTTTTTTTGTTGGAAATTACCGTTTCCTTGAAATTTTTTTATAGTAGAAAATTTAATTTTCCAATTGAAAATTGAACTTTACTATTTTTGGTTAAAAATTTATCATTTTTATTAAAAAAATTACGTATTTTGATGAAGATTTGTCTTTTTGTAAAAAATTTATCTTTTGGGTTCAAATTCAACTATTTAGTGCAAAAAATATTTTTTTTTTGGTTGAAGATTCATCATTTTATTCGAAAATTAATATCTTTAGTTAAAAATTTATCTTTTTAATTCAAAATTTATTTTATTTCGTTGAAAATTACCGTTTCCTTGAAATTTTTTTTTAAGTAGAAAATTTACTTTTCCAACTCAAAATTGAACTATTCTATCTTTGTTTAAAAATGTATTTTTTTTTTTTAGTTGAAAATTTACGTATTTTGATGAAAATTCGTCTTTCTGTAGAAAATTTATTTTTTGGGTTGAAAATTCAACTATTTAGTTCAAAAAGTATTTTATTTTTGGTTGAAGATTCATCATTTCAGTTGAAAATTAATATTTTTTGTAAAAAATTGATCTGTTTAATTCAAAATTTATTTTATTTCGTTAAAAATTACCGTTTCCTTGAAATTTTTTTCATAGTAGAAAATTTACTTTTCTAATTGAAAATTAAACTATTCTATTTTTGGTTAAAAATTTATATTTTTTCGTAGAAAATTTACGTAATTTGATAAAAATTCATCTTTTTGTAGACAATTTATCTTTTGGGTTAAAAATTCAACTATCCAGTGCAAAAAATATTTTTTTTCGGTTGAAAATTCATCATTTTAGTTAAAAATTAATATCTTTAGTTAAAAATTCAACTGTTTGATTTAAAATTTATTTTATTTCATTGAAAATTACCGTTTCCTTGAAATTTTTTTATAGTGTAAAATTTACTTTTCCAATTGAAAATTAAACTATTTTATTTTTGGTTAAAATTTTTTTTTTTGATGAAAATTGACAACTATTTAGTCCAAAAAATGTTTTTTCTGGTTGAAAATTCATCATTTTAGTTAAAAATTGATTTCTTACCTTTAAAATTTAATTAATTTGTTGATAATTTGCCATTTTAATCAAAAATTCATATTTAAGATGAGTTTTTTGTTTATTGACTGAAATATCTATTTTGATTCAAAATTTATTTATTTGTTGAAATTTCGTCTTTTTGGGTGAAAAATCTATCTCTTAGGTAGAAAATTTAACCATTCTGTTAAAAATATCTTTTGTTGTTTAAGATTATTTATTCTAGTTATAAATTAATTTTTTTGGTTAAAAATTTAACTGTTTAATTTAAAATTTATTTTATATCGTTGCGAATTACCGTTTCCTTGAAATTTTTTTTATTGTAGAAAATTTACTTTTCCAATTAAGAATTGAGTTATTCTATTCTAGGTTAAAAATTTATCTTTTCTAGTTAAAAATTCACGTACTTTGATAAAAATTCGTCTTTTTGTAGAAAATTTATCGTTTGGGTTGAAAATTCAACTATTTAGTTCAAAAAATGTTTTTTCTGGTTGAAAATTTATCATTTTAGTTAAAAATTGATTTCTCTTCTTTAAAATTTAATTAATTTGTCGAAAATTTGCCCTTTTAATTAAAAATTCATATTTTAGATGAGGTTTTTTTTTATTGACTGAAAAATCTATTTTGATTCAAAATTTATTTATTTGTTGAAATTTCGTCTTTTAGGGTGAAAAATTTATCTCTTAGGTAGAAAATTTAACTATTCTGTTAAAAATATATTTTGCTGTTTTTTAAGACTTATCATTTAAGTTGAAAATTAATTTCTTTGATTAAAAATTTAACTATTTAACTTGAAATTTATTTTATTTCGTTTAAAATTACCGTTTCCTTAATTTTTTTTATAGAAGAAAATTTACTTTTCCAATTAAAAATTAAACTACTTATTCTATTTTTGGTTAAAAATTTATCTGTTTTAGTTGAAAATTTACGTATTTTGATAAAAATTCGTCTTTTTGCAGAAAATTTATGTTTTAGGCTGAAAATTCAACTATTTAGTGCAAAAAATATTTTGTTTGGTTGAAGATTCATCATTTTAGTTAAAAATTAATATCTTTTGTTAAAAATTTAAGTGTTTGATTTAAAATTTATTTCATTTCATTAGAAATCACCGTTTCCTTGAAATTTTTTTATGGTGGAAAATTGACTTTTCCAATTGAAAATTGTACTATTCTATTTTTGTTTAAAAATTTATCTTTTTTAGTTGAAAATTCACGTATTTTGATGAAAATTCGTCTTTTTGTAGAAAATTTATCTGTTGGGTTAAAAATTTAACTATTTAGTGCAAAAAATATTTTTGTTGGTTGAAGATTCATCATTTTAGTTGATAATTAATATTTTGGGCTAAAAATTTAACCGTTTATTTTAAAATTTATTTTATTTTGTTGAAAATTACCGTATTTAAAAATTTTTTTTTATAGTACAAAATTTACTTTTTCAATTAAAAATTGAACTATTCTATTTTTAGTCAAAAATGTATCTTTTTTAGTTGAAAATTCACATATTTCAATGGAAATTCGTTTTTTTTTAGAAAATTTATATTTCGGTTTGAAAATTCAACTATTTAGTGCAAAAAATATTTTTTTCTGGTTGAAGATTCATCATTTTAGTTGAAAATTAATATCTTTGGTTAAAAATTTAACTGTTTGATTTAAAATTTATTTTAATTTATTGGAAATTACCGTTTCTTTGAAATTTTTTTATAGTAGAAAATTTACTTTTCAATTAAAAATTGAACTATTCTATTTTTGGTTAAAATTTTATCCTTTTTAGTTAAAAATTCACGTAATTTGATAAAAATTTATCTTTTGGTAGAAAATTTATCTTTTGGGTTGAAAATTCAACTATTGAGTTAAAAATAATTTTTTTGCTTGAAGATTCATCATTTTAGTTAAAAATTAATATCTTTAGTTAAAAAATCAACTGTTTAATTTAAAATTTATTTTATTTCGTTGAAAATTACCGTTTCCTTGAAATTTGTTTATAGTAGAAAATTTACTTTTCCAATTGAAAATAGAAATAATCTATTTTTGGTTGAAAATTTATCTTTTTAGTTGAAAACTCAAGTATTTTGATAAAAAATCGTCTTTTTGTAGAAAATTTATTTTTAGGGTTAAAAATTCAACTATTTCGTTCGAAAAATATTTTTTTTGGTTGGAGATTCATCATTTTAGTTAAAAAATTAATATCTTTTGATACAAATTTAACTGTTTAATTCGAAATTTATTTTATTTCGTTGAAAATTATCGTTTCCTTGAAATTTTTTTAATAGTAGAAAATTTACTTTTCTAACTTAAAATTGAACTATTCTATTTTTGGTTAAAAATGTATTTTTTTTTAGTTAAAAATTCACGTATTTTGATGAAAATTCGTCTTTCTGTAGAAAATTTATTTTTTGGGTTGAAAATTAACTATTTCGTTCAAAAAATATTTTTTTTGCTTGAAGATTGACCATTTTAGTTCAAAATTAATTTCCCTGTTAAAAAATTGAACTAATTTGCTGAAAATTTCGCCTTTAATTAAAAATTCATATTTTAGATGAGATTTTTTTTACTGACTAAAAAATCTATTTTGGTTGAAAACTTATTTATTTGTTGAAATTTTCTCTTTTTAATTTGAAGAGTAGTCTGTTTCTGAGGATTAAACTGATATGTTAAAAATTTGTTTTTTTTTCTGGTTTACTTCAACAGTTTTTGATGTAAAAAAAATTTTCTAAAATTTTCTAAATGAAATATTTATCTCTTTGATTGAAAATTTAACTATTTTGTCGAAAATTCCGTTTTTCTTAGTTGAAAATAATTTTTTTTCAAATTGAAAACTCAATTCTTCTATTTCTGGTTCAAAATATTTATCTTTTAAAGTTGAAAACTTCCTGTTTTAAGGATTTTTCTAATATCTGTGGTTCTTTTCCAACAATATTTGTTGCCAGATTAAAAATAAATATCGCTACTCAGCTATATATTTTTTCCGTGTACGAAACGATGTTTATTTTAACCCTTCGAATATTTTTGCTCTACCCGAGGTTTTTGCTTCTGAGTAAACTGACTTCTGTCGTATTTCTGAGTTTCATACACTTTTCTCACTATAATATAATAGGTATTGTGAAATTTCAACAGATGATTATTATCGCCGCTTGACCGAAAAATGACGGACCAGAAGTCTTTCACCTCGGATTATTGGCGTGACGGGGCACAAAGGCGTCCATTCTGCAACTGCTGTTTTTCCTGCTACCTTACCAGCTGTGCATCAATTTGACTTATTTTGATAGTCCACAAGCTATGAATGATATTTTCACCTTTTTTCACTTTTCACTCGCGCCTACAGAAAGACTCCTCTGAAATTCATTCACGTAAGAGAATTACAATGCTTCCTTAATATTTCTGAAATTGAATTTTCAAATTTCAAAATTCATTCTTAACATTTGAGTGGTTAAAAAAATCAAAATTATGAAAATCAAAATGGAAGCTATGCAAAAAACTAATGTGTCGTTAGTTATATAGAAAAGTAGTGTATAGTTCTATTTAGGAAATTGAATTTTCTAATTTCAAAATTTATTCTTAAACATTGGTGTTGTTCAGAAAATCAAAAATATGAAAATCGAAATGGAAGCTATGTGAAAAAGTAATTTGTCGTTAGTTATACAGAAAAGTAGTGTATAGTTTTATTGGTAAAATTGAATTTTCTAATTTCAAAATTCATTTTTAAACATTGGAGTGGTTCAAAAAATCAAAATGATGAAAATCGAAATGGAAGCTATGCAAAAAAGTAATGTGTCGTTAGTCATATAGAAAAGTAGTGTATCGTTCCATTTAGGAAATTGAATTTTCTAATTTCAAAATTCATTTTTAAACATTGGAGTGGTTCAAAAATTCAAAATTATGAATTCGAAATTGAAGCTATGTGAAAAAATCATGTTTCGTTATATATTTAGTTATATGCAAAAGTAGTGTATAGTTCAATTTATGAAATTGAATTTTTCAATCACAAAATTTATTTTTAAACATTGGAGTGGTTCAAAAAATCAAAATTATGGAAATCGAAATGAAGGCTATGCACAAAGTAATGTGTCGTTAGTTATATAAAAAAGCAGTGTATAGTTCTATTTGTAAAATTGAATTTTCTGATTTCAAAATTCATTTTTAAACATCGCAGTAGTTAAAAAAATCAAAATTATGAAAATCAAAATGGAAGCTATGCAAAAAAGTAATGTGTCGTTAGTTATATACAAAAGTAGTGTATAGTTCTATTCAGGAAATTGAATTTTTCAATTACAAAATTTATTTTTAAACATTTGAATAGTTCTAAAAATCAAAATTATAAATATCGAAATGGAAGCTATGTAAAAAAGTATAATGTCGTTAGTTATATAGAAAACTAGTGTATAGTTCTATTTGTGAAATTGAATTTTCTAATTTCAAAATTCATTCTCCAGCATTGGAGTGGTTCAAAAAATCAAAATTATAAAAATAAAAATTGAAGCTACGTGGAAAAGTACTGTGTCGTTATATAGTTAGTTATATAGAAAAGTAGTGTATAGTTCTATTTGTGAAATTGAATTTTCTAATCTCAAAATTCATTCTTAAACATTGGAGTGGTTCAAAAAATCAAAAATATGAAAATCGAAATGGAAGCTATGTGAAATGTAATGTGTCGTTGTATACTCAGTTATATACAAAAGTAGTGTATAGTTCTATTTAGGAAATTGAATTTTTAATTACAAAATTCATTCTTAAACATTGGAGTGGTTCAAAAATTTAAAATTATGAAAGTCGAAATTGAAGCTATGTGAAAAAATAATGTTTCGTTATATAGTTGGTTATATACAAAAGTAGTGTATAGTTCTATTTAGGAAATTGAATATTTCAATTACAAAATTTATTTTTAAACATTTGAGTGGTTCTAAAAATCAAAATTATGAAAATCGAAATAGAAGCTATGTAAAAAAGTATAATGTCGTTAGTTATATAGAAAATTAGTGTATAGTTCTATTTGTGAAATTGAATTTTCTAATTTCAAAATTCATTCTCAAGCATTGGTGTGGTTCAAAAAATCAAAATTATAAAAATCAAAATTGAAGCTACGTGGAAAAGTACTGTGTCGTTATATAGTTAGTCATATAGAAAAGTAGTGTATAGTTCTATTTGTGAAATTGAATTTTCTAATTCCAAAATTCATTCTTAAACATTGGAGTGGTTTAAAAAATCAAAATTATGAAAATCGAAATTGAAGCTATGTGAAAAAGTAATGTGTCGTTATATAGTTAGTTATATAGAAAAGTAGTGTATAGTTCTATTTGTGGAATTGAATTTTTAAATTTCAACATTCATTCTTAAACATTAAAGTAGTTTAAAAAATCAAAATTATGAAAATCGAAATGGAAGCTATGTGAAAAAGTAATGTGTCGTTAGTTATATAGAAAAGTAGTGTATAGTTATATTTGTGAAATTAAATTTTGAAAATTTTTAAATTCATTCTTGAACATTGAAGTGGTTCAAAAAATCAAAATTATGAAAATCGAAATTGAAGCTATGAGAAAAAGTAATGAGTAGTTATATAGAAAAGTAGTGTATAGCTCTATTTGTGAAATTGAATTTTTAAATTTTAAAATTCACTCTTAAACATTGGAGTGGTTCAAAAAATCAAAATGATGAAAACCGTAACTATGTGGAAATGTAGTGTATGATGACTAGGGCGTATCAAAAAGATGAAAATTATTTAATTTACCTCCTCGCTGTAAACAAGTGTAAATTGAAGTGTAACTCTAACAAAAAAAGCGAAAAAGTAGATTTTTTCGATATTTTAAAATTTTTAGGGTCACTTAGGTAGGGTAAAAAATATGTGAATCATTTTTTGCTATGTAGGTACAAATCCACTTGCTCCGAACTTTTTTGTATTTTTTAGCTATATCTACGATGCTGAGACCGAAGGAATTTTTTTCTTATGAAACGTTAGGGGAGTTTTTTTGACTCCCAAAAGAAAGTTTTCATTGCTATTAGAACTTCGCGCAAACAACTTTTTTCTTGATACGCCCTAATGAGGACCCTGAAAAAGTTTCATTAGTTTGGCGTGGATTGATGATATCCCTATGAAATTCATTCACGTAGGAGAATTACAATGGTTCGTTTATATTTGTGAAATTGAATTTTTAAATTTCAAAATTTAATCTTAATCATTAGGGTGGGTTTAAAAATCAGTATTATGGAAATCGAAATTGGAACTATGGTAAAAAGTAGTGTATGAGGATCCTGGCAGCGTTCAAATCAGTTTAGCATAAATATATTTTTATATATAATATAAGAACTATATATATATATATATATATCCTTATATATTCCTGATGTTCCTTATATATTTATATTTCTGAATAAATGCTTCCTTTATATTTGTAAAATTTAATTTTTAAATTTCAAAATTTAATCTTAAACATTAGAATGGCTCAAAAAATCAAAATTATGGAAAGTTAAAATTAAAATTTGAAATCGAAGTTGTAACAATGCGAAAAGTAATGTACGAGGACTCCGACAAAGTTTTAATCAGTTTGGCAGAGATTACTGATTCGACTCATATTCATCAACGCAAGAGAAATAAGACTTCTTTTATATTCCTTATATATTCCTTAAAAATATTCTCAATTCTATATATATATATATTTTTTTATTCCTTATATATTTCTTATATATGCATTCTTTATATTTATGAAATGTTATTTTCAAATTTCAAAACTCAATCTTAACATTAGAGTGGGTCCAAAAATCAAAATTGTGAAAAATGAAAATTCAAAATTATGCAAATCAAGATTGAAACTATGGGAAAAGAAGTGTATGAGGACCCTGACCAAGTTTTAATGAAATTGACGTAAATATAATATTCTTATATATAACATAAGAAGTATA
>JAUELO010000099.1:487418-500488 GCA_032357855.1 Amphibolips quercusostensackenii
TGAAAAGATAGAATCGACGTCGATTTCGCGCTGCAGAATCGATTCCGCTATCGATTCCGCCAGGCAGAATCGATTCCACAGAATCGATTCTCGAGCGCTAGGAATCGATTCCTTCGAAGAATCGGAATCGATTCCGGTATTCCTATTATCCATTGTCAGGAAATTTTCTCTTTAAGGACTACAGTCTACACCATTGGATATAACGTTCCTTCTGCCGAGGCTTCAAATAAAAAATAGAGTTCTGACTTGGGAAATAAAGTTCCCAAAAAATAATAAGTAATATTTAAATGCCACGCAACTTAGAATAGGTCCTGATTATCAACACTCTATATTTAAAACAGGAAAAGAGAATCTTTTGTGAGGACTGAGGATCTATTCTTGGAAGAACAGGAGCATTGAAGGTAACGAGGGGCAACTGACAAAAGATTTGTTCAAGTTTGAAACTTTAGGAATATTGAAGAAAAGGAAAGTTGTAAGGTCTAATCAGATACTAGTCCTAGGGTGAATATATTTTAAAATACCATTAGAATGTTAATGAAGTGTCTTTCGACCATGCTACTGAATCCACTTTAAATGCGATCCCATCCTCTTCCTTGGTAATAACAAAACTGTGATCTACCAACAGCCTTCATTAATAATTAATATGTTTCTGCTAACCTGTAATCAGAAGTGATTGCTGATAAATTACTGATTAAAGAGTCTATTAGTAAATAAATTGTTTTCAGCAAAAGGGATTATGATAATAGGTTTTTGACTTGCCATAGTTTGATGGAAATTTAAAATTTGGAAACATTTTTGGAAATTTTGAGAGTTTTTGGAAATTTTGAAAACTTTTGCAAGTATTGATAATTTTTTAAAATTTTGTTAAAAAGTTTGAAAAATTTTGAAAATTTTTTAAAGTTTAAAAATCTATTGAATTATAAAATTTTTTAAAAATTCTAAAAAAGTTTAAATATTTTGGAAATTAAGAACAATTTTTGAAATTTTTTTAAAGTTTCAAATTTTTTAAAAAAGTTTGGAAATTATTACAATTTTCGGAAAATTTGGAATATTTTGCAAATTTTGAGCAATTTTGGAAATTTTTTAAAAGTTTCAAATTTTTTTAAAAAGTTTAGAAATTATTAAAATTCGTGGAAAATCTCAAATATTTAAAAATTTTTTGGAAATATTGATAATTTTTTGAAATTCTGTTGAAAAGTTTGAAAAATTATATTTTCGAAATTTTTAACAATCTTAGAAATTTCTTGAATGTTTCAAAAATTTTTTGTAAAGTATAATAATTATTAAAATTTTCAGAAAATTTTGAAATTTTTTTGGAAGTTTAAAAATTTTTGAAATGATTACCATTTTTAGACATTTTTTAAAAGTTGAAAATTTAAAAAAATTTTTGGAAATTTTCAAAACTTTTGCAAATATTGATAATTTTTCGAAATTTTGTTGAGAAGTTTGAAAAATTTTTGAAATTTCTCAAAGTTTAAAGATCTTTTAAATTATTAAAATTTTTAGAAATTTTAAAAAGGTTTGAATATTTTGGAAATTTTGAACAATTTTGGAAATTTTTTAAAAGTTCAACTTTTTTAAAAAGTTTGAAAATTAAAAAAATTTTTGAAAAATTTTGAATATTTTGGAAATTTTTTACCACTTTTGAAATTTTTTAAAAGTTTCAGATTCTTTTAAAAAGTTTGGAAGCTATTAAAATTTTTGGAAAATTTTAAATACTTTGAAAATTTCTTAAAAGTTTAAAAATTTGCTTAAAAGTTTGGAAAATATTAAAATTTGTTGAAAGTTTGAAAATTTTTGAAAGTGAAAATTTTTGAAATTATTAAAATTTTTGAAATTATTAAAATTTTTTGAAATTTTTAAAAAGTTTAAAACTTTCAAACATTTTTGGAAATTTCAAAAACTTTTGGAAATATTAATAATTTTATGTAATTTTGTTGTATAGCTTGAAAAATTTTTGAAATTTTGGAAACTTGAAAATTTTTTAAAGTGTCAAGATCTTAAATTATAAAATTTTTTTAAAGTTTTAAAAAAGTTTAAAAAATTTTGGAAATTTTGAACAATGGTAGATATTTTTTGAGTTTAAAATTTTTTTTAAAAGTTTGGAAATTATTAAAATTTTTGGAAAATTTTGAATATTTTGGAAATTTTGAACAATTTTTAAATTTTTTTGAAAGTGTTAAATTTTTATTAAAAGTTTGGAAATTATTAAAATTTTTGGAGAATTTTGAATATTTTGGAAATTTTTAACAATTTTGAAAATTAATAATAATAAAATAATAGTAATATAAAATAATAAAATATTTAATTAATTAAGGACTAAATATATCCTTCTGAATTTAGAGCCTGAAATGTTATCAAAGGAGGGGAAATAGGGTAATTTTTTTCATGCGAATATGACGGGAGTAATAGGTGAATAAATTCTTTTAAGTCAAATTTATGTACAGGAATCGAATTCCATTTTCAGATAATAGTTGAATTTTCTACCAAAAGAGATGAATTTTCAACCAAAAAATTGAGTTTTCAACTAAAAAAAATCATTGTTTAATCAAATAGTTTAACACTTTTAAGCAAAATTAAAGGTGAATAAGAAGGAAAGGGAAAAAATATTTTTTTTTTCTATTCACCCATTTTAAACCAAATAATTGAATTTTTTACCGAATCGTTGAACCTTTTAGCCAAAAGACAATTTTTTAGAAGACATTTGAATTTTTTAAAAAGTGCTTTTTTATCAAGAGAAAGAATTTTTTATAAAAAAATGCGAATTTTCAACAAAAGACTTGAATTTTCAAATAAAAAATATTAGTTTCAAACCAATTAGTTGAAGTTTTGAAAAAAAATTTTATCAATTAAACAGCTGCATTTACAACCAAATAGTTTAATTTTTAAACAAAAGGCGCGAATTCTCAATAAAATAGCTGAATTTTTTAAAAAATAATTTAATTTTTAAAATAGTTGAATTTTCAACTGAAACAGATAATTTTTTTACCAATTACATGGATTTTCAACAAAAAAAAAAAATAGTTAATTTTTTAACCAAAGT
Organism: Amphibolips quercusostensackenii; assembly: GCA_032357855.1. Lineage (NCBI taxonomy): Eukaryota > Metazoa > Arthropoda > Insecta > Hymenoptera > Cynipidae > Amphibolips > Amphibolips quercusostensackenii. Next base: position 490,462 of record JAUELO010000099.1, read on the forward strand.
TAAATCTTCAGGTACTTGAAATTTAAAATAAAAAAAAAATTTTAATCAAAAATGGTATGGTTGATATTTCAACCAAAATAGGTTTAAATTGAAAATAAAAAACACTTGAATTCAACCAAAAAAGAGGAATTCGAAAGAAAAAAAGTTCATTTTTCTCAAACAGTAGAACTTTCTACAAAAATAATAAAAATTTTATGTTAAAAAGTTGACTTTTCAAGAAAACCGTTGAATTTTTTATGCTAAAAAGACAAATTTTTTACAAATCAGTTGAATTTTCAACCAAGTAGTTGTACTTTTTAACAAAATATTAGATTTTGAAATAAGAAAATATTAATTTCTTACGAAAAAGGTAATTTTTAATTGAAAAGTTAAAATTCCTACCAAAGAAATAAAACTTTTATCCCAAAAAGTCGAATTTTCAACAAACTAGTTAAGTTTTCATGTCAAAAAAAAATAAATTTGCTACAAAACAGTAGAATGTTTAATAAAAATGGTGATTTTTAACCAAGTACTTACATAACAACAAAATACGACTACAACCAAAAATGAAATTCTTTAATAAACCGTTGAAATTTCTACCAAAATAATAGAATTTTTATCCCAAAAAGGCGAATAATCAGTAAAAAGTTGTACTTTCATAACAAAAAATATAGATTTTTTAAAAATAATTAACTTTTAACAAAAAAAGAATTGTTACATTTTCAGTACAAAAAGTTAATTTTTGAAAAAAAGTATTTTCAACAAAATAGTTAAATTTTTAACCTAAAAGTTAAAATTGTCACAAAAATAATAGAATTTTTATCAAGAAGTCGAATTTTCAGCAAAACAGTTGAATTTTTAACCCAAAAATATTAATTTTCAATAAAATGGTTCTTTTTAAACAAAATATATGAATTTTTAACAAAAAAACTATCAATTTTTAACGGGAAATAAAAAAAAATTAATTGAAAATAAAATTTTAAATTAATTAATTAAGTATTTAATTTAAAATTAATTAAATAGTAGATTATGCACCCAGGCAGCAAAGTTGGTAAAAGTGCATCCGAGTATAAAACAACTTTACTGCCGTGGTGCATATGATACTTTATCTGAAATAGGCTCCTGTCATTTTCCCTTTTTATCTTTCCTTTTCCCTTTCTTCCTTTCCTTTTATCCCTTACCCTGTCCCTTTTCCCCTTTCCTTATTACCTTTTCACCCTTTTTTCCACTTTCTTTTTTCCTTTTCCCTTCACCTCTTTTATTTTTCCCCTTTACTTTCCCCCCTTCCCATTTCCCCTTTTCCGACTTCCTTGTCCCCTTTTATTTTTTCCTTTCCATTTACTTTTCGCCTTCTCTTTTTCCCTCTTCTTCTCTTCTTTCCTTTACCCCTTTTATTTTCCCCTTTCTTTTTCCCTCTCTCCTTTTCTTTGCCATTTTCCCCTTTTCTTTTCCCCTTCTACTTTCCCCTTTCTCTGTCTTCTCTTCCCCTTTTCTTTTCAAATTTGCTTCTTTCCTTTCCTCCTTTCCTTTTTCCCCTTTTATTTTGCCCTTTACCTCCTTTGTTTGTCCTCTTTTCTTTCTCCCTTCCCATTTTCCTACTTTTCACTTTCCCCTTTCCTTTTCCCTTCACCTCTTTCATTTTCCCCTTCAATTTCCCCCTTCCTTTTTTCCCCTTACCGCCTTCCTTGACCTTTTCATTTTCCCTTTCCTTCATCCCTTTTATTTTCCCCTTTCTTTTCCCCTCTTTCTTCCCTTTGCCCTTTTCCCCTTTCCTTCTCTCCTTTCCTTTACCCCTTTTATTTTCGCCTTTCTTTTTCTCTCTTTTCTTTCCTTTGCCCTTTTCCCCTTTCTTTTCTTCTATTTTCTTTCCCCTTCTTATTTTCCCCTCTCCTTTCTCCAGACCTTTTCTCTTTTGCCCCTTCTCCTTCCCCCTTTCTCTGTCCTCTTTTTCTCTTTCCATTTTCCTTATCCCCTTTCCTTTTCCCCTTTTATTTTTAAATTTGCTTCTTATCTTTTCCTCTTTCCCTTTTCCTCTTTCCTTTGCTCTTTACCTTTTTCGTTTGTCCCCTTTTCCCCCTTCCCATTTCTTTAATTCCCACTTTCCCCTTTCCTTTTTCCTTTACGTCTTTTATTTTTTTCCTTTAATTTTCCCCCTCCCCATTTTCCCCTTGCCGCCTTCCTCGTCCCCTTTCATTTTCCCATTTTATTTTCCTTCTCCTCTTTCCTTCACCTCTTTTATTTTCCCCTTTTTCCTCTCCCTTTTCCTTTGCCTTTTTCCCCTTAAGTTTCTTCCATTTTCTTCACCTTCTTATTTTACCCTTTCCCCTTTCTGCAGCCCTTTTCTCCTTTCATTTTCCCCCTTTCTTTTCCCTTTGCCCCTTTCTCTGTCCTCTTTTTCCCTTATCGTTTCCCTTGTCCCCTTTCCTCTTCCCCTTTTCCTTTTAAATTTTATTCTTTCCTTTTCCTTTTTCCTTTTTCCCCTTTCCTTTGCCCTTTGCCTCCTTCGATTGTCCCCTTTTCTTTCCCCCTTCCCATTTTCCCCTTTGCCCTGCCATTTTTCTTTTTTGGTTTCCCCTTTTCCTCGTCCTTCTCCCCTTTCCCTATCCCCCTTTTCCTGTCCTCTTTTCCCCTTTCCCTTTCCGTTACCCTTGTCTCCTTTCCCCTTGCTTTTTCCTTTTCCTTTTTCCTCTTTCATTTTTCCCCTTACCTTTTCACTTTTTCCCTTCTCTTTTTCTCTTTCCTTTTCCTTCTCTTTCTCATTTACTCACTTTTTCCTCCTTGCTGTCACTTTACGTGCCGATCGTCACAGTACAATAAAGTGCTTTTCTACTGCCGCTCCACGGGCAGATAAAAAGCTCTTTTTCTGCCTGAAATGGAATACTTAGATTTTCATATAAAAAAAAATTTATAACAAAAAAAAATGTTTTGAACTATATACTAAAATTTTTAATCAAACAGTTGAATTTTCTGCCAAAATAATAAAATTTTTATCCCATAAAATTGAATTTTTAATGAATAGTTGTATTTTCTGCAAATAAGTTAAACATTTGACCAAAAAGCGAGCCAAAAAGTTAATTTTTATCAAATTAGTTGTATTTTTTACCCGAATAATAAAATTTTCATTCCAAAAAGTGGAATTTGCTACAAAACAGTTGAATTTTCAACCCGAAAATATTAATTTTTAATAAAAAAAAAGTTATTTTATGACAAAATATATTAATTTTTAACCAAAAACGATCAATTTCAACCAAAAAGTCTAATTTTTAATAAAAGAGCAGCATTTTTAAACCAAAAAGATTAACTTTCTACAAAACAGTTACATTTACAACCCAAAAATAAAGAATATTAATCAAAACGTTAATTTTCAATCAAACAGTTAAATATTTAACTAATCAAATAAGTTTTTAACAAACTGGTTTAACTTTGAACTAAGTAGTTGAATTTTCAACCAAGAAGTTTAACTTTTCACCAAAATAGGAAAATTTTCAACCAAATATTTAAATTTTGTGATAAAAAGGATGAATGTTGAATTTTAAGTGAAGTAAATTTATTTTCAAAAAAAAAAAAATTTCAACTAAATAGTTAAATTATCAACCAATAAAATAATTTTTTTTAACATTTAATTTTTCAACTAATGGAATGCATTAAAAAAAATAGCTTCAACCAAGTTTCTTGAAAATAGGGGAAAAAGTGGAATTCTTAAAAAAAGGGAAAAGAGGGGAATAGGGAAAAAAATGTAAAGTCTGTATTTGGATTCTGAAAATTATTTTTGAAATTATGTTCTAACGAGCTTTCTGATTTAAACACGTCTTCAATTTTGCAAAGGCTAATTTTTCGAAGGATAAATTTTTTCAAGACAAAGCCGACAGATTTACGAAGTGGCTATTATATCAGAAAAGGTTTGGTCTCCCACGGCTTGTTTGATTTGGTCCTCCTTTTTTCCTCTTCTTCGAATATCCTCGATTAACTTTCGATTTTATAGCTCATCCTCACTAAATCAAGGCCCGAGATTGGGAATCATCCATAAACTACGTTATCAATTTTAGGATATTTTTGACTTGCAAAATTTGTTGAATTTTCAATAAAATAATTATTAAATTTGTAACATAATAATTAAATTTGTATCAAAATAATTAAATTTGTATCAAAATAATTAAAATTTGTAACAAAATTACTGAACTTGTAACAAAATAATTAAATTTGCAACAAAATAGTGGAATTTTTGACCAAACAAAATCTTTGAAAACCAAAATCTTTGACAAACAAAAAAGATCAATAATAATTTTGATGTTGATTCATTTTTATTTACTTTTCTAGAATCAATATTTTTAAATATTGTTTTTTTTTATATTAGGAAAAAGTGCTCTCCAGCTTCGCTGGGATTCGAACCCAGGTCTTTCACATTTCCGGTCTGATGCTCTTACCCACTAAGCTACGCGCAGTGGGGCAAAAAAGTTGTCTCTGGAAAAATCAGTCTACAGGCCACAATTTTAATCCAATTTTAATGTTTTTTTTTTTAATTAAAGCCAATAAGATTCTCCACAGATCGATTAGGGACGATTTTTAAAAAAGTTTTTTATTTTTTTTATTTAATAACAAAAATGCAAAATTTTTTTTAGAAGAGTACCAGTTTTTGAAAAATGTTTGTGATTAATCTAAAATACCTCAAATTAATGAAGCAACTATTCAGAAAGATTGTATTGTAGCTTAGAAATTGTTTAAAAATTTATTAAACTTGTTATAAATAAATGAGTGAGTGAAAATGAACTCATGAGGATTAATAGTGATTCATAAATTGATTTGCACTAAATTCGAACAAGTCATAGACAAAAACAGTTTTTTAATTAAATTCGTGAAATTTAATAAATAAATTGTTATTTTATAAACAAATTTTTTAAACAATTATCCAAAGCTTCGAAATAAATAAAGTTTTCTCTATTGAATGGGCCAAAAATTATACGAAAATGTCAAAAATATTAAAGAATTTTTTGTTTACAAATATAACAAAGGACAAAAATTTGTCTATAAAATTATTAATGACAATAACAACAGTGCACTTTTATTGAAGTTTCTAAAAAAAGTTTAAAAATTAGTTATTAACAGTTGTTTACGATTAGTTATTTACACTTTATTAGTTGAAAAAAGCAAGTTTTTACCTCTGAAAATATGCAGACAGTGCATTTTTTAATTATATTTGTTTAAACAATTTATTGATTATGTTTCACGAATTCAAATTAAAAACTATTTTTCTCTATGACTTGTTTAAATTTAGTGTAAATCAATTCGCGAATCATTTCCAATCACCATAAATGCATTTTCACTCACTTATTTGTTTATAACAAATTTAATAAATTATGAAACAATTTCTGAACTATTGTGCAACGTTTCTGGATGGTTGACTCATTGATTCTAGGTATTTTGGTTCGAATCCAAGTATTTTTCAAAAACCGGGAATCTGAAAGATCTGGGTTCGAATCCCAGCGGAGCAAGAGAGCATTTTTTTTACAATTTAAAATTCAATATTTAAAAATATTGATTTTAGATTAGTAGACAAAAATTATTTAACATCAAAATTATTAACGAAATATACCTGGTCAAAAAGCATAACATCAAAAATAAAAAAGGTCAATTCATAACGAAAGATTTAATATTTTCTGTTTCTACGAAATAAGATTTGAATTTGGAACTATGAAGAAAGCAAGATAAATTTCCAAACAAGAAAGATGACTTTTCTACCAAAATGAATGAATTTTCAATTCAAAAAAACGAATTTTGAACAGAAGAGTTACATTTTCAACCCCCAAAAAAAATTTTTATAACAAAACTAAAAAACATAATTTTTCAACCAAGATGGAATAGTAACACTTTTAGTTTAAAAAATTAATTTTAATAAAAAAATATATTTTTCTACCAGTTCCGTTTAACCAACAAACACGAATTTTTTTAGGAATTATGGTTAATTACAAAAACTAAACAAATAAATTTTTTTAAAACAAGACTAACTTTTTTCCAAAAAGACGAATTTTAATCAAAAAAGTTAATTTCATATCAAGCAGTTAATTTTTCAAGTGAAAAGTTTATTTTTTAACCAAATAGTTGGATTTTTTACTAAAATAATTGAATTTTCAACAAAAAAAATCAGTTTTTTTTACAAAAAATGAAATAGTAACATTTTCAGTTGGAAAAATTAATTTCCTTAAAAAAAGATAAATTTTCTACAAAATACATAAATTTCCCACCCAACACTATGAATTTTCATCAAAAAAGTTAATTTTATACCAAGAAATTAATTTTTCAAAGAAAGAGTTCATTTTTTAACTAAATAGTTGAATTTTCCACCAACATTTTTCAATTTCAAACTAAAAATATAATTTTTTAAGCAAACATCTTCATTTAAAAAAAATAATTTTCAAAAGAAATGTTTACCAGTTAAATTAAACCAAAAAAGACAAATTTTCTTCTGGTTAAATTAAGTAAAAAAAAAAATTGTTAACAAAATAGTTGAACCCATAAATAAAAATATGAATTTCCAAAAAAGAAGAACAATTCTCTACCCAAAAAGATGAATTTTCCACTAAACATTTTTTCAAATTGCAGATTTAACTGGTATATTATTGGTTGGAAGTTAATTATTTTTAATTGAAAAGTCCACTATTAAATTTTTGGTTCAGAATTAATTTCTTTTGGATAAAAATTCTACTAACTGGTTGAAGATTGAATTATTCCGTTAAAAATTCTTTTTTTTTTTTGGTTAAAAATTAATCATTTTTAATTATGTCTTTAACTATTTAAAATTTTAATAAGAATAAATCTTTTTTATTAAAAATTTAACTATTTAGTCGAAAGTTGAACTGCTTTGTTAAAAATTTACTTCATTTATTCAAGATTGAACTATTTTGTTACAAATTCCTTTTAATTGCTAAAAATAAATTTTTTAAATATAAATTTTATCTGTTTCATTATTAGTTGAAAAATAATCGTTTCTATTGGAAAATTTAATAATTTGCTTGAAATTTGATTTATTTTGTTATAAAATCGTATTTTTCGAGAAACAAATTAATGCAAAATTTATTGAAAAGCTGAAAGTTAATCTAGTTTGTTAAAAATTATTTTTTTTAGTTAAAGATCCATCTTTTTTGGTAAAAATTGAAGTATTTTGTTAAGATTTTTTTTAAAGTAAAAAACCATTTTCGCAACTGTAAACTTAAATATTCCTTTTCTGGTTAGAAACTGATATTTTTTAGTTTAAACATTGAACTGTTTTTTCGACAATTCTATTATTTGCGCAAAAAATTTAACTATTTAGTTGAATGTTTAACAACTTGGTTAAACATTTATGTATTTTTTGTAAATTTGTCTTTTTTATAGAAAATTAATTTTGAGTTTATTCATCAATTAAAAGTTAAACCATTTTGTTCAAAATTTATTTATTTAGCATTTTTTGGTTAAATTATATTGTGTTTTATTTACAATTAAAATCTCTTTTGCTTAAAAATTCGTCTTATTATGTCGAAAATTCAACAATATGATTAAAAATTCAACTATTTTATTGAAAATTTAATTATTTTGTCAAAAACTCAACTTATTTTTCACAAAGTTTTTTTTTAAATTTGTCATCATGGCTTGAAAATCGAACTATTTTGTTGCAAGGTCATTTTTTTAAAATTCAAATGCTTTGTTGAAAATTCTTTTTTTTTTAATTAAAAATTCATCTGTTTTGGTAGAAAAATTCTTAGTGAAAAATTATTATTTTTTTGTTTAAAAATTCAACTATTATGTTGAAAATGCAATAGGTTTCTACTTTGGAATTTAATACGGCAACAATTTTTTTATTAACTTTGAATACTTTCTATTAATTTTATTTTTTATAATCAAATTATTTTTTATTAATTTTTTTAAAATTTAAAATAACACCAGAAATGTATAATTTATGATATTTTCCCATTCAGCATTAAAAAATATCGATTTTTGCCTTTTTATTAAAAGTGGACACCTTAGCCCCACCCTGAAGAGTAAAGACGCATACACTTTGGATTGCAATAACTATTTACTTATGGCTGAATTAAATGTTTAATCTTCACGACATGCAAAAAAGGGTTAAAATTTAGAAATAAATAAAAAATTATTATCTAATTATAATTTCATCGTGTAATTCATTAAAATCTAAAAACACGTCCCTCTTTGCCCCGTCTTGCGGTATACTTTACAACAAGTTTTTATCATTTCTTTCTTTTTCTAATAGAGACATGTTTGTCTTTCCTTAGACCCTATTATTCTTCTTATTTTATCCCTTGACTTAGAAATCGTTCTTTCTCCCTAGGCAGCCTTTTTCTACCTTCTTCGTCAGATGTATCTCTTATCCATTTTTTTTTCTCTTCATCGAGTTGGAAAACTAGTTCCTGCCGCGCTTCGCTTCATCCAACGACTCAGGAAGGCACAATGGGCCCTGTATAAGGGGCCTGCCACCAAGAAAGAACTCGATTCAGGACCGATAAAAATACCTATAAATTTTCCCCGCAACGAGAATCCTTCTTCGGCAAACTCAAATGTGAACCCATGGCCATTAATTAAGAAGTTATGAGTTTTTAATGTTTTGCAAGAGTGCGTGGGAATGTAAGGGTGCGTGGGATTGCAAAGGTGCGTGGGATCGCAAAGGTGCGTGGGATTGCAAGAGTGCGTGGGATGGCAAAGGTGCGTGGGATTGCAAGAGTGCGTGGGATTGCAAAGGTACGTAGGATTGCAAGAGTGCGTAGGGTTGCAAGAGTGCGTGGGGTTGAAAGAGTGCGTGGGTTTGCAAGAGTGCGTGGGGTTGCAAGAGTGCGTCGGGTTGCAAGAATGCGCGGAATTGCAAGGGTGCATGGGATTGCAAGAGTGCATAGGATTGCAAAAGACTGCATATGCGTGACTGAAGAATATTGCACGCTATTTAATTAGAATCAATAATAAGAAAATATTGTAGAAGTTAATTCAAAAAGTAGGCAAACTGCAAAGAAGCCATTCCTAATCTTATATTGAAGAACACAAAAATAACCATTCTACGGAATTAAACTTTACGAAGAAAAAATCTTTAAATTGCCTTCGTTTCTTTAAATTTTTGAAAATTGCATTGAAAACCACGTAAAGTCTTCAGAATGTTTTGAAATTCCTGGAACAAGGAACCTGCCACCACGAACAAACTCGTTTCAGGCCCGATAAAAATACGTATAAATTTTCCCCGCAACGAGAATCCTTCTGCGGCAAACTCAAACGTAAACCATAAACTAAAATTTCTCAAATTAAAAAAAAATAATTTTATTCTAAGGGGTTTATTACGCAAGAGTGCGCGGGATAACAAGGGTGCGTGGGACAGCAAGGGTGCGTGGGACAGCAAGGGTGCGTGGGATCGCAAGAGTGCATGGGATTGCAAGAGTGCGTAGGGATGCAAGAGTGCATGGGATTGCAATTGTACGTGGGATTTAGAGGATCAAGGGAAATGCAAGAGAGCGTGAGATTGCAAAGGTGCGTGGGAATGCAAGAGTGCATAGGATTGCAAAAGACCGCATATGCGTAACTGAAGAATATTGCATGTGATTTAATTAGAATCAATAATAAGAAAATATTGTAGAAATGAATTCGAAAAGTAGTCAAACTACAAAAAAACCATTCATAATCTCATATTGAAGAACACCAAAGTAACTATTCTACAGAATTAAACTTTACAGAGAAAAAAATCTTTGAATTCCCTTCGTTTCTTTTAATTTAAAAAATTGTTTTGGAAACCACTAAAAGTCTTTAGAATCTTTTAAAAATTCCTTTTATAAATAACCTGCCTCCAAGAACGAACTCGTTTCAGGCCCGATAAAAATACGTATACATTTTCCCCGCAACGAAAATCCTTCTGCGGCAAACTCAAATGTAAACCATAAACTAAAATTTCTCAAACTTAAAAAAAATGATTTTACTATAAAGGGTTTATTTCGCAAGAGTTCGCGTGATAACCAGGGTGCGTGGGACTGCAAGGGTGCGTGGGATCGCAACAGTGCGTGGGATTCCAAGAGTGCGTGGGCTT
>JAUELO010000099.1:538987-567369 GCA_032357855.1 Amphibolips quercusostensackenii
GGGATTTTTATTATCTGGGAACTTTCCAATTCCGGAATTTTACAGTATCAGTAATTTTATTTTTCAGAATTTTTCAGTCGTCCTTACATTTTGATCAAACTATTGGGACGACTAAAAAATCCTGAAAAATAAAATTCACGGTAGTGTAAAATTCCTCAATAATTAAATTCCAGAATGAACAAATTCCCAAAAAATAAAATTCCCGAATAATAATATTATAAAATTGGAAAATTTCCGAATAATAAAATTCACGACAGAAAATTGCCGAATTATAAAAGTTTAAACTAAAAAATTTTCGTATCGTAAAATTCCCGAATTTGAACAATTAAAAAAAATTTTTCACAGATTTTATTTATTTATAAAAAGCACAATAATCAACAATTTTTAAAAAAAGTCATTTTAAATGTTTAAAGTTTCTAAAATTATTGTTTGAATTCAAAATATCGATAGCTAAAGAAAAGGATATGAATTTTCTAGTTCGAATATTTTATCATTCGGCAATTTTTTGTGGGGAATTTTTGAAATTCGGTAATATTATAAACGGTTCAGGAATTTTATTCTTCAAAAATTTTCCAATTTTTTAATTTTATTATTCGGGAATTTCCGAATCCAAGAATTTTATTATTTGGAAACTTTCCAATTTCGGAATTTTTTGAAGTTTCGGGAATTTTCTTTTTCGGGATTTTTATTATTCGGGAATTTTCCGATTCCGGAATTTCGCAGTGTCGGGAATTTCATTCTTCAGGGTTTTTCAGTCGTTCCGAGAATAAAAAAATTTCCGACTTGGAAAATTTTTGAATAATAAAATCCCCGACAGAAAATCACCGAATAATAAAAGTACGAACTAGAAAATTTTCGAATCATAAAATTCTTGAATTTGAACAATTAAAAATTTTTTTTATAGATTTTATTTGCTTGTAAAGAATACAATAATCAAATGTTTGTCTGAAAACTTTATTTTTAATGCTTAAAGTTTCTAAAATTATTTTTTGAATTTAAAATTACAATAAATAAAAAAATTCAGGATTTTCTAGTTCGGATATTTTATCATTCGGCAATTTTCTGTCGGGAATTTTATTATTAAACTTTTTAATTCGGAAATTTTAAAGAGCCGGGAATTTTATTTTTCGGGAATTTTATTATTCTGGGATTTTCCAATTCGGGAATTTTTAAATGTTGAAAATATTATTTTTCAGTATTTTTTAGTCGACCGGTAATAATTTAAAAACTTTAAACATTCAAAATATTTTTTGTATACAAATATTTTATCATTGTATTTTTGATTAATAAATAATGCTTATGAAAAAATTAATTGTTTTATTTCCTGAATTTTATTATTCGTAAATTTTTTAATTCGGTAATATTATGAACTGTCAAAAATTTTATTTTTCGGGAATTTTATTATACTGGAATTTTCCAATTCAAGAATTTTATTATTCTAGAATTTTCCAATTCGGGAATTTCATTATTCTGGAATTTTACATTTCAGGAATTTTACATTTCAGAAGTTTTATTATTCGGGAATTTTCTTATTCGGGAATTTTTTATTCAAGAATTTTGTTATTCGAGATTTTTCAAATTTAGAAATTTTATTATTCGGGAAATTTATTGTTCAGGAATTTTCCAATTCGTGAACTTCATAGTGTCGGAAATTTTCTTTTTCGAGATTTTATTACTCAGGAATTTTATTATTCGGAAATTTCTATTATTCTGGGATTTTTTAATTCAGGACATTTAGTATTCTGAAATTTTACAATTCGAGAGTTTTTCCATTCGGAAAATTTATTATTTGGGAATTGTTCAATGCGGAAATTTGATTATTCGGAAATTTCATTATTTAAGAATTTTCTAATTCGGGAATTTTATTATTCGAGAATTTCCCAAATCGGGAATTTTAAAGTATCGAGAATTTCATTTTTCGAGATTCTTCAGTCATCCCTGGAATTTTATTATTCGGGAATTTTTTATTATTTAATGATTTTTAAATTCGGGGATTTTTATTATTCGTGAATTTTCCAATCAGGGAATTTTTCTATTCGTAAAATTTATTATTTGGTAATATTTCATGTCGGGAATTTTATTATTTGGTAATTTTTAAATTCGGGAATTTTTATTATTCGTGAATTTTCCAAATAAGGAATTTTTCTATTCGTAAAATTTATTATTCGGTAATTTTTTAATTAGGAAAATTTACAGTGTCGAGAATTTTATTTTTCGAGATTTTTTAGTCGTTCCGAGAATTTTATTATTCGTGGAATTAATTATTCGAGGAATTTTATTATTCGAGGAATTTTGTTATTCAGGGAATTTTTTTATTCGACAATTTTATTCTACTACAATTTTTTCATAAAGGAATTTTATTATTTCGAAAATTTATTATTTTGGAATATTTTAATTCGGGAATTTTATCATTAGGTAATTTTTTAATTCCGGATTTTATTATTCAGTATTTATCTAATTCGGGAATTTCATGGTGTCGGGAATGTTATTTTTTGAGATTTTTTAATCTTCTCGAGAATTTCATTATTCAATAATTTTTCAGTACGGGAACTTTATTATTTGGGATTATTTTAATAAGGGAATTTTATTATTCGGGAATTTTATCACTCGGGAATTTTATCATTTGAGAATCTTCCAAATCGTGAATTTTATTATTCGGAAAATTTTTAATACGGGAACTTTATTATTCGGAAATATTTTAATTAGGGAATATTATTATTCGGAAATTTTATTATTCGGGAATTTTTCATTCGGAAAATTTATTATTTGGGAATATTTTAATTGGGGAATTTTATTATACGAAAATTTTGTTACTTGGGAATTTTGTTGTTTGAGAATGTTCTAAATCAGAAATTTTATTATTCGGAAATTTTTCAATTCGGTAAATTTATTATTCGGGAATATTCTAATTATGGAATTTAATTACTCAGGAATTTTATTATTCTAGAATCTTTCAATTCAGGAATTTTATTATTCGGGAATTTTTCAAATCGGGAAATTTATTATTCAGGAATATTTCAATTAGAGAATTTTATTGTAGGAATATATAGGAATATTTTAATTCAGGAATTTTATTATTCGGGAATTTTATTATTCAGGAATTTTATTATTCGGAAATTATATTACTCGGGAATTTTTATCATTTAAGAATCTTTTAATTCGGGAATTTCATTATTCGGGAATTTTTTAATTCAGAAAATTTATTATTCAGAATTATTTCATTCAGGGAAATTTATTGTTCGGGAATATTTTCATTCGGGAATTTTTTTCTTTGCGAATTTTATTATTCGGGAACTTTATTACTCGGGAATTTTATTGTTTGAGAATCTTCCAAATCCGGAATTTCATTATTTGGTAATTTTTTAATTCGGGAATATTTTAATCAGGGAACATTATTGTTCAGGAATATTTCAATTCGGGAATTTTATTATTCAGGAATTTTATTATTAGGGAATTTTATTACTCGGGAATTTTATTACTCGGGAATTTTATTATTTTAGAATCTTTCAATTCGGGAATTTTATCATTCGGGAATTTTTCAATTCGGAAAATTTGTTATTCAGGAATATTTTAATTAGGGGATTTTATTGTTTGGGAATATTTTAATTCAGGAATTTTATCATTCGGGAATTTTATTACTCGGAAATTTTATTATTTAAGAATCTTTTAATTCCGGAATTTTATTATTTGGGAATTTTTCAATTCAAAAATTTGTTATTCGGGAATATTTTATTAAGGGAATTTCATATTTCTGGATTATTTTAATTCGGGAATTTTATTATTCGGGAATTTGATCATCCGAGAATTTTATTACTCTGAAATTTTATTATTTAAGAATCTTTTAATTCGGAAAGTTTATTGTTCAGGAATTTTTTCAATTCGAAAATTTATTTTTCGGGAATATTTAAATTAGGGAATTTAATTGTTCAAGAATATTTTAATTTACAAATTTTATTATTCGAGAATTTCATTACTCAGGAATTTTATTATTTAAGAATCTTTCAATTGGCGAATTTTATTATTCGGGAATTTTTTAATTCGGGAAATTTGTTATTTTGGAATATTTTATTTCAAGAATTTTATTATTTGGGAACATTTTAATTCAGGAATTTTATTTTGCGGGAATTTTATTACTCGGGAATTTTATGATTTGAGAATCTTCCAAATCAGGAATTTTATTATTCGGGAATTTTTTAATTCGGGAATATTTTAATTAGGGAATTCTATTGTTCAGGAATATTTTAATTCAGGAATTTCATTATTAGGGAATTTTATTACTCGGGAATTTTATTATTTAAGAATCTTTCAATTCGGGAATTGCATTACTTGGGAATTTCTGAATTCGGAAAATTTGTTATTCAGGAATATTTTATTTAGGAAATTTTATTGTTCAGGCAAATTTTAATTCAGGAATTTTATTCTTCGGGAATTTTATTATTCAGGAATTTTATTACTCGGGAATTTTATTATTTGAGAATCTTCCAAATCGGGAATTTTATTATTCAGGAATTTTTTAATTCGGGAATAATTTAATTAGGGAATTTTATTGTTCGAGAATATTTAATTCGGCGATTTTATTATTCGGAAATTCCATAATTAGGGAATTTTTTTACTCAGGAATTTTATTTTTTGAGAATCTTCCAAATCCGGAATTTTATTATTAGGTAATTTTTTAATTCGGGAATATTTTAATTGGGGAAGTTTATTATTCAGGAATATTTTAATTCGGAAATTTTATTATTCAGGAATTTTATTATCCGGAAATTTTGTAACTCGAAAATTTTATTATTTAAGAATCTTTCAATTCGTGAATTTTATTATTCGGGAATATTTTAATTAGGAAATTTTATTATTCGAGGATTTCATTACTCGCGAATTTTATTGTTTGAAAATCTTCATATTCGGGAATCTCATTATCTGGGTATTTTTTAATTCGGGAATATTTTAATTAGGAAATTTTATTGTTCGGGAATATTTTAATTCGTGAATTTTATTTCTCGGGAATTTTATTTTTAGGGAATTTTATTACTCGGGAATTTTATTGTTTGAGAATCTTCCAAATCTGGCATTTTATTATTCGGTAATTTTTCAATTAAGGAATATTTTAATTAGGGAATTTTATTATTCGGGAATATTTTAATTAGGAAATTTTATCATTCGGAAATTTCTTATTCCGGGAAGTTCAATGTGTTGAGAATTTTATTTTTCAGGATTTTTCAGTCGCCTGAAAATTTAAAAATGCTGGAATTGCCTAATTCGAGAATTTTTTTATTTAAGATTTCCCTAATTGATATTACTGATATTTTCAGAACGAATTCAAAAGGTTCTTTTATGATTTATGTTATTATATTTACCAAGAAAGAGAGCGGAGGTAAAAAGCAGAGCAGCAAGGCAAAACCTCATGTTTGCAAATTGGCCAAAACTGATTTTTTTTTTAATTTCGGCGTAACTGATGAAGTTTTATAAGAATGATGGCCAAGATAATATTTTTATTGCACTCAGATATCAGTCCTTATCACAAGCCTTAAATTTACTTCAATTGGACAAGTACACAAAAAGAAGGTTAAAGTTGTAGAAATTATATAAGTTTACGAAATTTTCTGTAAATTTGGCTGACACGTGGGGCTAGTATTGCGAAATTTTGTACCAACACGCATATAGTGTAATAAAGACCAATGAATATAATCTTAAGTAATCTTCACGAAATCAGCAGTTTTAATTGTTTAAAAAATTTTTATTTTTTTTTAATTAAGAGACCATTTTTAGAAGAGGTGTGAATTTTTATTCATATTTGCACTACAGATTTAGATACACTTGGAACATTAATTTTTTGAAAAAATGTAACTGTTTATATAACCGGCTTAACTTTCTTGAATTATTACAAATTTTAAATAAAAAATTAATATTTTTGATGGAAAAAAGTGGATTCAAAAGGCTTGGAATTAAAAAAAAATTAAAATAGGGACATTTTTACCTTTTTTTAATGAATTTAACAATTTTAAGGGTAAATCAAATTTTTTGCAAACTTTATTTTAAAATCTCTGCCCATTTGTCAGTTTTCGAGATATTGAGGATTTTCTTGTTTTAGATTATCCAGTTTTTCGCACTTTTTAAAAATAAAGAATAATTAAAAATAATAATAAATTGTAAAGTTATTTTGATTTTTTTAACAAAAAAATGTTTTCAAAATGTTTAAAATTGATGGAAAGTTGAATAGAAAGAATTTTTAAGCCAAAGTACGAGTTTTCAATAAAAAACTTAATTTTCTATCAAAAAGATGAATTCTTAGCAAAATGCATGCCTTTTAAATAACAAGGAATGATTTTTCAATTTAAAATATAAATTTTCAACCAAAAATGCAATAGTTACATTCTTCAAAAAAAAATTTCGACTAAAAAAAAATAAATTTTTAACAAAATACATACATTTTTAATTAGAAAAGATCGATTTTCAACCGAAAATGGAAAAGTAACATTTTTATACAAAAAAATTAATTTTGAACAGACAAAAACAAATTGTCAGCAAAGCCGTTGATTTTTCAATACGGAAATATGACTTTTTAATAAAAAGTTAAATTTCATAACAGCAACCACCCTGCAAAGATTATTAACAAATACAGTGCATTTAATTATTATTTGAGCATTTAGGCAACTATTTTTTGTAATTTTTTTAAGCTTTTATTTTAAAATCATTATTTTTTTCATTCACTTATGTAATTTTTGTTTAAGCCCACAGCGTTATCCTGCATTCCCGTATTCCGTGAATATAGACATGCCTGATTAAGGCTGTACTGGCTTTAGCATGATTCAACTTTTCAACAAAATTCCAAAATTTCAAAAAATTTCAAAATTTTTTACAATTTGCAAATTTTTTAATTACTTTAAATCAGTTTTATTAATTTCTAAGCTTTTATACGAAATTTGAAACTTTAAAAAAATTTTTCAAAATTCTCAAACTTTTTAAAAATGTAAAAAAAATTCTTTTTTAATTGAAAACTATCAAAAAATTTCCAAAAATTATGAAATTTTTTAAATATTTTTAAAAATGTTATTAATTTCTGACCTTTTCTGACAATTTTGAAACTTTCGAAAAATTTCAAACTTTCAAAAAATTTCCAAAATTATCCAGTTTACAAAATTTTTAATAATTTACAAAGTTTCAAAAATTTTTTATAAAATTTCTAAAATTTTACAAAATTCACCAAATTTCAAAATTTTTTTAAAAATTTGAATTTTTTTTTAAATTTCAAAAATATTCACTTTTTTAAAATTTCAAAAAAATTTTAATGATTCCAAAAATTTTCAAAATTTCAAAAAATTTCAAAAAGTTTCCAAAATTTCAAAAAATTTCCAAACGATTCAAAAAATGTCAAAAATTTTTCGGTTACCAAAATTTTTTACAATTTGCAAAATTTTTAAAAATTTCCAAAAATTTTAATAATTTCCAAACTTTTAAAAAAAAATTTAAACTTTCAAAAAACCTCCAAATTTTTTAAACTTTCAAAAAATTTCCAAATTTTTCAAAAATTTGAAACTATCAAAAATTTTCAAAAATTTCTGAAAATGTTAATAATTTTCGAACTTTTCAGAAAATTTTGAAACTTTCGAAAAATTTCATACTTTTGAATAATTTCAAAATTTCCAAAATTGTCCAAAGTTTCCAAAAATTTCAATAATTTATAAACTTTCAAAAAATTTTACAAAATTTCAGATTTTTAAAAAAATTTGAAACTTTCTAAAAATTTCCATAATATTTTAAAATTCACAAAAATTTTTACTTTTTCAAAATTTCTAAAAATGTTAATAATTTCCAAACTTTTCAGAAAATTTTGAAACTATCAAAAAATTTCCAAAATTTCTAAAAATTGGAAAATTTTTAAAAATTTGCAGAATTTAAAAAAATTCCCAAAAAATTTCAATAATTTCTAAACTTTTTAATTAAATTAAAAACTTTCAAAAAATTTCCAAAAATTATCAAATTTTATAAATTTTCTGAAAATGTTGATGATTTCCGACCTTTTCTGACAATTTTGAAACTTTCGAAAAATTTCAAACTTTCAAAAACCTTCTAAAAATTTTCAAAATTATCTGAAGTTTCTAAAAATGTTAATAATTTACACTTTCAAAAATTTTTACAAAATTTCTAGAATTTTACAAAATTTACCAAAATTTTTCACAAAATTTGAAACTTCTCAAAAATTAAAAAAATATTCAAACTTTTTTTGAAATTTTCAAAAATTTTAATGATTTCAAAAATTTTCAAATTTTCAAAAAATCTCCAAAAGTTTCCAAAATTTAAAAAAATGCTCAAAAGTTTCAAACTTTTCAAAAAATTTTAAAATTTCCAAAAATTTTAATAATTTACAAAATTTTAAAAAATTTCAACCAACATTTATTTCTTAAAATTCGGGACTCTTTTTCGATAATTTTGGAAATGTTTTGAAACGTTAATTAATAATTTAGTAAAATTACTTTTAAAAAAAATTTTATTTTAAAATTTCTAGAAGTCTTAAGAAAACCTTTGAGAAGATACTTAATTTTCAGACCAAAAAAAGTTAAGTTTTCAAAAAGATAAATATTTCAACAAAGAAAAAACTAATCAAGAAAAAAGATTTTCTTTAAATCACGAAAGAAAGATTTTCAACCAAAAAAGATTACTTTTCTAAGATAAAAGAGAAATTTCCACTCCAAAAGGATGAGTTTTCAATCTCAGAAGGTGAATTTTCAACAAAAAAGTAAATTCTTGACCGAAAAAGAATAAATTTTTAACTAAAAATAGAAAGGTTTTCTTAACAGGTTCCATTAATTTATATCTATGTTCATTATTGTCTGAAAAAAATAAACTTCAACTACATTAGTGTAGTTTGGACAGTGGCAGGGTTCTGTTTCAAGCTGAACGACTGTAAACCAGCGACCGGTTGTTCACCGGCAGACGATAATTTAGAAATTTGCATTACCTTCTGAAGAAAATGCTGGAATCTAGATTACCTGTAGTCGGTAATGCCGTAATCTAGAATACCTGCAGTCGGCGAAGTAGAAATCTAAATTATCGCCTGTAGGTTAACTACCAGTAGCTAGTTTGCTGTTTAACTCGGAACACAACCTTACCCCCATACTGTTCTAGGTATACTACTAACTAAGATGTTTATGAATGCAAAGGATTTTCTATATGGATTTGCAAGCGTTATTATAAAAAATTAAATAAAATTTCTTCTTATTGATCAGTTTTGATAATATTTTATCTTTGAAATTGAAAAAAAACATTTAATTTTGTTTAATACTGTAATGAAAATTGCATGTCAAGACCATTTTAAGTGAAATTCAATTAAAAGGGGAAAGTTAAATAATTAGATTTCTATCCTTTCCGACGAGCGAACGTCTTACAAGACTTCAATATGAGCTAATGGTCCTAAGTCAAGGCTTCAGTTCTGAAACTCTGACACTGCTCATTGTCACTAAAAGTCAACCATTTAAGGTAAACGACTGTAAACCAGCGGCTGGTCATTTACCGACATGGAATAATGTAGAAATTGTCATTACCTTCAGAAGATAATGCTGCAATCTAGATTACCTGCAGTCGCTAATGCCGTAATTAAGATTACCTACAATCGGTAATGCCGTAATTTAGATTAGCTACAGTCAGCAAAGTAGGAATCCAAATTATCGTCTTGAGGTTGATAACCAGTAGCTACAGTTTGCTGTTTAGCTCGAAATAAAACCCTGCTTCCGTATTGTCCTAAGTATACCACTAAGTTACGAACTAGGATGTAACTTAATCATGCAAAGGATTTTCTATATAGATTTTCCATTGTCCTAAGTCAAGGATTCGATTCTGAAACTCTGACATTGCTAATTTCCAGTAAAAGTAAAATATTCAAGCTAAACGACTGAAAACCAGCGACTGATTGTTCACTGAAGACGATAATGTAGAATTTGGCATTACCTGCAGAAGATAGTGCTAAAATATACATTACCTACAATCGGTAATTCCTTAATCTATATTACCTACAGTCAGTAATGCTGTAACATGGATTATCTACAGTCGGCAAAGTAGAACTCTAAATTATCGTCTAAAGGTAATGACCGGTAGCTACACTTTGATGTTTAGCTTGGAACAAAACCCCACCCCCGTACTGTCCTGTGTATACTACTAACTAGGATGTTAAAATCATTCGTTAAGATAATATTTTTTTAAATAAAAAAAAATTAAATTTTGTTTGATGCTATAAAAAAAATTGCATGTCGGAACAATATAAAGTGAAATTTAATCAAGAGGAGAAAGTTGAATAATTAGATTTCTATCCTTTCTGACGTGCGAACGTCTTGCAAGACTTCAATGAGAGCTAATTGCCCTTAATCAAGGACTCAGTTTTGAAACTCTGACACTGCTAATTTCTAGTAAAAGTGAACCAATTCCTTATTACATTCTAGTTGTCTAGCTGAAATTGCCAAGATCCGCTAGAGACATGAAATCATAAACTAATGGAAACCTATACTTGGAAATGAGCATGTGAGATTTTTTCTCATAATATGATCAGTGTAGTGCCTCTTTCACAATCGGACATCCGGCCTGATCGTGTCTTAAACGGAAATGAGAGAGATATCTTAATGCGAATTTATGTTCGCCTACAATAATTTAATTTATAATTCATTTTATTTATACTATTTCTTTCCCACATTTTTACTTTCACTCACACAGTGAATTCCGGGATATCAAATCGTTTCATGTCATTCCGATTATCAACTTCAGATCGAAACTAAAATTGAATATTTAACTTAAATAGATCAATTTTTAATAAAATAACTAAATTTTTATCTAAAAAAGGTACATTTTCAACCAAACTGTTGAATTTTAAAATAAAAAGGATTAATTTTCAACAAAAAATAGAATAGTTGAATTTTAAAAAAAATTATAAATGATTTTTAAATGATGATTCATCAATTAAAAAATTTAATTTTCAACAAAGGAGTTGAACTTTAAAAAAATAATGATAATACGCAATAAACAAATTCAATACTTGGTATTTCAGCCAAAAAAGATATTAATAGTTGGATTTTGAACCAAAAAGATAAATTTTTAACTAATCAGATTAATTTTTTCCGAAATGACGAATTTGTGACACAATACATGAATTTTAAACCAAGTAATTAAATTTTTATCTGAAAAGATTAATGTTTAACCAAATCGTTTAATTTTGAAGTAAAGTCAAAAAATAAGGAAAAATCCAACTTAATTTTTGAATTTTTAACCTAACAAGACGAATTTTTTGAAAAAAGTTA
The DNA here is from genome assembly GCA_032357855.1 of Amphibolips quercusostensackenii. NCBI lineage: Eukaryota > Metazoa > Arthropoda > Insecta > Hymenoptera > Cynipidae > Amphibolips > Amphibolips quercusostensackenii. The sequence goes on from JAUELO010000099.1 coordinate 550,267, forward strand.
AATTTTCAACCAGTAAATATGAATTTTCAACAATAAGATTGATTTTCAAGTAAATAGTAAATTCTGTTTGCAAAAATAGTTGAATTTTTAACACAAAGAAACATAATTTTCAACAAAAAAATTAAATTTTTCAATCAAAAAGAAGAGATTTGAAAAAAGAATTGAATATGCAACCAAATAATTAAGTTTTTAACCGAATACTTACATTTTTAAGAAAAAAAAGGATTCTGTACCAAAAATATAATAAAAGACTTTTCAAGAAAAAAAGAATGAATTTCACACTAGAAATATTTGGATTTTCAATCAAAAAGATGCATTTTTAATTAAAATTATAAATCTTTAACTAGAATAGTTAAATTTCCAATAGAAAATTAATTTTTGCACTATTTTTTTCATTTTTTTAGTTCTAATTATTTATAATAATTTCATTTATTTTTTGAAATTTAACTGATTTCATACAAATTTATAAAAATTTATAATTATTTTAAGCTTATTTATTTTTATTATTATTAATTATTTTTAATAAATGAAGATTAATTTTTAGCTCAAAAAGATAAATTCTCAACCAGAAAGTAAATATCTAAATTTTTAGTCTAAAAAATAAGTTTTTAACAACAACATTTGAAGAAAAAAAAATTAACACAAAAAAAAACGAATTTTTGAAAAATTCCAATTTCCTATATGGAGCTATTTCCTTTATGGCTTTGAAAATTATTACTTTTAATTTTAAAAAGTGTTTCTTTAGATTTACGTCGTTCCAGTTTTGGTCAAATCTTAACGATTTTTGTTCGAAAAATTTTTGGAAATTGGTTTGAAAACTCATTTTTGAAATTTTAATTTGCACGTAGAGTTTTGAGAATTGGATTATTCTGATGCGCAATTTGCTAATCAAATAACAATTTTTCTCGAGGAATCATCATGAATTATGAAAGATATAAGTCAGAGAGTTTTCAAATTTCTTATTATTTATGTTTACAAAAGAGAAAATCCGAAAGGAAAATAGAGGAGAGGAAAGTTGAAAAGCCGTGACGGGGAAATAAGAAAGGGAAATGGTGAAGGGGAAAGTGGAAAATAGTAAAGGTGAAGAGGGGAAAAGGAAAAGGGAAGGAAGAGGGGTACGGGGAAAAGAAAAAAAGAAGAAGGAATAGGGGAAAAGGAAAAGCGTAAAGGGTGAATGGAAAAAGGGAGAGAGGTAAACGAAAAAGGGAAATATAAAGGGGGTAAGAAGAAAAGAGTAAAAGGGAAAGGAAAAAAAGGAAAAAAGGGGTAGAGGATAAGGGTAAAGCAAAAAAAGGAAAGGGGAGGAAAGGAAAATGGAAGAAGAATATAGGTAAAAACGTAAACGGTAAGAGGGGAAAAGGAAAATGAAAAAGGGGAAAGGGTAAACAGTAAAGGATAAAGGAGAAAGGGAAAAATTCAAAGGAAAAGGGGGTAAGAGGAAAAGAATAAAGGGGAAAAACGAAGGAAGAAAAGGGAAAGAGTAAAGGGTAAACGGGAAAAGAGAAAAAAGTAAACTGAAAAGGGGAAGGAAGAGAGGGATAAGAAGAAAAGATGAAAAGGGAAAGGGGAATAGTAGAAGGGGAAAAATGAAAGAGGATAAGAAGGTAAGGGGAAAGGAAAGGAGTAAAGCGGAAGGAGAAAAGGGGAAAGGCGAAAAAGGAAAAGGCGAAAAGGAAAAAGGGAAGGGTGAGAGAAAAAAGGGTAAGGAGAAAGGGAAAAAAACATGATAATAAGGGAAAGGGGAAAAGGGAAAAGTGAGGGACAGCAGGGAAAAGAAGAAAATATTAAAGAGGAAAGGGCAAAAGGGGAAAGGGATGAAGAAGAAAGGGAAATGGGAAAGGGAATAAGGGGATAGGGTAGAGGATAAGTAAAAAAAGGAAGTGGAAAAGGAAAAAGGCGAAGGGAAGGGGAATATGAAAGGGCAAGGGTAAAATAAGAAAGGATAAAAGGGGAAGGGGGAAAGGGGAAAACAGAAATAAAGCGAGAAAGGAGAAAGTAAGAGAAAAGCAGAAGAGGAAAGAAAAAAGGGGAAAGGGGAAAGAAGGAAATGGGAAGGGGAAAACAAAAAGGAGAAGGGAAAGTGGAAAGGAGGAAAGGGAAAAGGAAAAAAGATAAAACGAGAAAGGGGAATAGAAAAAAGTAAGAGAGAGAAAGTAAAAGCAGAAAAGATAAAAGAGAAAAGGGTAAGAAGAAAGAAGCAAGAAGAAAGGGAAAGGTGAAAAAAAAGTAAGAGAGAGAGGGATATAAAAGAGAAAAAGAATAAGGGCAAGTGGGTTAAGGGGAAGAGGGAATTGGGTAAATGGTAAAAGAGGAAGGGAAGGGGTTAAGGTGAAATAAGAAACCGAAAAAGGCAAAAAAAGGGGAAGAAGAAGGGAAAGTGGTCAGGGTAAGTGGGAAGGGTAAAGGGAAAAAGGAATATGAAAAGTGAAAAGAGGAAAGAGAAAAGGGGAAATTAAAAAAGGTAAAGAAGGAATAGGTAAAGGGGAGAAAAAAAAAGGAAAAAAGGAAACGGAAAAAGGAAAAGTGAAATAGAACAGGGGATCAGGGGAAAGGGTAGAGGAAATGTAAAAAGAAGAAGCGGAAAGAAAGGGCAAGGGTAAAATAAGAAAGGATAAAAAGAAAAAGGGAAAAGTAAGAGAGAGGAAGAAGGGAAATAAAAAAGAAGAAAAAGGAAAATAGGAAGGGAAAGTAGAGAGGAGGGAAGGGAAAAGGAAAAAAGATTAAATGTGAAAGGGGAAAAGGAATAAAGTAAGAAAGAGAGAAAGGAAAAGGAGAAAAGATAAAAGGAGAAAGGGTAATAAGAAAGAAGCAAGAAGAAAGGAAAAGGGCAAGAAGAAAGTAAGAGAGAGAGGGATATAAAAGGGGAAAAGAATAAGGAAAAGTGGGTAAAGAAGAAAAGAGAATCAGGTAAATGGTAAAAAAGGAAAGGAAAGGGGGTAAGGGAAAATAAGAAACGGAAAAAGGAAAAAAGAAAAAAGAAAAAAGGGGAAGAGGAAAGTGGTCAGGATAAGTGGAAAGGGTAAGAGGAAAGGGCGAAGGGAAAGAGGAATGTGAAAAGTGAAAAGGAGGAAGATAAAAGGGAAAATTAGAAAAGGGAAACAGGAAAAGGGAAAAGGGAGAGTAGAAAAGAGGATAAGGGGAAAGGGTATAGGAAAAGTAAAAAGGAAAGTGGAAAAAGGGAAAGGGCAGGGGAATGGGAAATGGTAAGGGTAAAATAAGAAAGGATAAAAGGAGAAAGGGGAAAGTAAGAGAGAGGTAGAAGGGAAATGAAAAAAGGGGAAAGAGAAAAATGGGAAGGGAAAAAGAAAAAAGATAAAACGAGAATGGGGAAAAAAGAGAAAAGTAAGAGAGCGAGAAAGGAAAAGAAGAAAAGATAAAAGGGGAAAGGGTAAGAAGAAAGAAGCAAGAAGAAAAGGAAATGTAAAAGGAAAAAGTGAGAGAGAGAAAGAGAAAGAGAGACAGGGTGGGAGGGGGGATATAAAAGGGTAAAGGGCAAATGGGTAAAGGGGAAAAGAGAATTATAAAGGGAAAAGAAGAAAGAAAAAAGGGGAAGGGGTAAGGGTAAGTGGAAAAGGTAAGAGGAAAGGCTTAAGGGAAAGAGGAATGTGAAAAGTTAAAAGGGGAAAGAGGAAAGGGGAAATGAGAAAAAAGGAAAGGGGAAAAGGAAATAATTTTTCATCTAATTTTGCATTTACTGTAATACTATCCCTTTTTTCTTCGTTCACATAAAATTCCTCTTTTCTCTACATTTTTCAATTCTCATGAAGTCCTTGCTCGATCGACAATAATTTTATGTTGAAACGATCAAGAAATCGCCAGAGCATTGAGAAACCATGAGATGAGACTCCACCACAATTCCCACAGTAAAAACTTTACGGAACAGATTCTCTCTTTTTCTAAATTTTATCCCTGATCCTGGCAAAACGTTTAGCTCGGCCCTCATTCTCCCCACGATTTCTGACTCTCGTGGAATTTTAATGGTACAAGTGTATTACTTTTACTGGAAAATCGGGAATCGAATATCGAATATATAATTATGGTGAATTTTATAGGTTAAATTTTAATTCAAAATAATTTATTTTTGATGAAGAAAGGAATTTTATGGAAAATAATGGAATTTTCAAGTCAAAAAAAAAAAATATTCTACAAAACAGTTTGATTTTCAACCCGGAAATATCAATTTTCAACAAAAAATTTTACTTCTAACCAATACGGTTGATGTTTCAATAAAATATTTTATATTTCAGTTGAATTTTTAACAAAATAGTGAAATTTTCATCAAATTATTTGAATTTTCAACCAAAAAGTTAAACTCTTGACTAAAATTATGAATCTTTGATAAAAAAAAAATTAATTTTTGAGAAAGCAATTTATCTTTTAACCAAAAATTCCAATTTTCAACAAAATAGTTTAATTTTCATCAAATTAATTCAATTTTTAGACAAAAAGTTAAATTCTTGAATAAAATTATGCATCTTTGACCAAAAAAAAAATGAATTCTAAAGAAAGCAGTTCAACTTTCAACCAAAAAGTTGAACTTTCAACAGAAAAATTAATTTTTAACAGAAAACTACATTTTCAACAGAAAAGTTATTTTTCAACCAAGTAGTTTAGTATTTGACAAAATAGTTAAATTTAATTGAAACAGTTAAATTTTTACTTTAAGAGTTAAATTTTAAATAAAATTATGAATCTTCAACCAAAAAAATTAATTTTCGAAAAAGCAGTTCAGTTTCTAACAAAAAGAAGATTTTTTAACAGAGTTCAACAAGATAGATGAATTTTCATCAAGCCATTTCAATTTTCAACCAAAAATGTTTAGTTTTCAACTTTGAAAAATGAATTCATAACAGAAACGTTCTTTTTCAATAAAAGGTTAAATTTTCAAGAAAGTAATTAAATTTTTATCAAACCACTACAATTTTAAATCAAAGAGTTGAATTTCTAACTAAAATTATAATTTTCCAATCGAAAAATAATTTTTAGGAAAGCAGTTTTACTTTTAACCAAAAACTGAAAATTTTAATAAAATATTATTATTTTCTAGTAAAAACTGTGGATATATAAGAATTATTTTTGGAAGAATAACTAATTGATTATTATATTCTTTATTAATGATATCAGTTATTAATTTCAAAATTAAATTACATTTATATAACCTGAAAAAGGGTCGTTTTCCTTCAAAAAATTTGGCTATAAAACCAATTTTTAATCAATTTCTAAAAATTAAAAAATTAAAAAAATTTTTTTTAACTTGGTCAAAAAAATTGTAGGTTTTACTCGCCAAAATAAGTTTATAAAAATACAAATTGAAGTTTAAATCGGTTGCGCACTTTAAAACCAAATTTGAACCAATTTTTAAAAATTTAAAAATTAACAAAAAATAAATTGTATCAAAAAAATTTACATTCACATAAATTATATATATTATCATAAATAATTTATTAATCTCGACTGAAAATCTAGAATCGAATACAGAAACGATACGACTGAAGAATCCTGAAAAATAAAATTTCAGAATTCAAACAATTAAAAAAATTGTTTTTCAATAAGTAGTATTTATTTATTAAAAATACAATTATCAAATACTTTAAGTAAAGAATTTTTATAACCTTACAAAGAGTTTTTAAATAATTTTTTCAAATTTAAAACAAAAATTATTGTATAAAATTGTATAAAAAAATGAATTTAAAAATATGTACTTTTTAAAAATTTTTTTTAGAATTAAAAATTCGATTTTCAAGAACGCTTTTTGTAACTTTTTAAAAATACTATGCACATTTTTAAACATAATTTTTTCTTAGAAATATGTTTTTTTTAATTATGGGCGTTTTAAATTTAAAAAATATTTTTAAAAACCTGTTAACAATAAAAAAATGTTCTTTGATCAAAATATTTGATTAATGCAATTTGATTAAATAAATAGTATTTTGTAAAAAGTTTTTTTATAATTGTTCAAATTCGGAAATTTTCTAATTCGGGAATTTTATTATTGGAGAATTTTCTAATTCGGGAAATTTAGTATTAGGTAATTTTCAAATTCGGCAACATTATACACTCTCGGTAATTTAAGACGACTGAAAAATCCCCAAAAATAAAATTCCCAAATTGAAAAATTTTGGAATAATAAAATTCCCGAACAGTTTATAATATTACCGACTTTTTTAAATAAATATTATTTATTTATGAAAAGTAAAATAATTAAATATTTTTACAAAAAAAGTATTTTTAACGTTTAAAGTTTCTAAAATTAATGTTTTCACTTAAAATAATAATAATTAAAAAAACTTTCATCTAGAAATATATATTTTTTCAATCATTGTTATTTTAAATTCAATTCATAAATTTCAAAACTCTCAACATTTAAATTAATTTTTTTAATAAAAATATTTGATTATTGTACTTTTAATAAAAAAATTATTTTCATATTATATTTATATAAAATTACCATTCTTTCTGGTAATTTTATTATTTGAGAATTTTCTAATTCTATAATATGATAAGCAGTTTGTGAATCTTATTATTCGGAAATTTTCCAATTCGGTTTTTTTATATTTCTGCAATTTTATAATTTCGAAAATTTTATTATTCGGGATTTTTTAGTCGTTTTGGTAGTTTTATTATTCGGGAATTTTCTGATTCTGTAATTTATAAACAGTTTTGGAATTTCATTATTCGGTAATTTTCCAATTTGTTTTTTTTTTATATCTCCGCAATTTATAATGTCGACAATTTTATTATTCAGGAATTTTATCATCCGGGAATTTTATATTTCTTGATTTTTTAATCTTCCTGGTAATTTTATCAACCGGGAATGTTCTAATTCTGTAATATTATAAGCAGTTTGGGAATCTCATTAATCGGGAATCTTCCAGTTCGAGTTTTTTATAATTATGTAATTTTATAATTTCGAAAATTTTATTATTTTGGAATTTCACAATGTCGAAAATTTTATTTTTCCGGATTTTCGAGTTGTCCTAGTAGTTTTATTATTCGAGATTTTTCTAATTCTGTAATTTATAAACAGTTTGGGAATTTCATTATTCGGGAATTTTCCAATCCGCGTTTTTCGTTTGTCGGCAATTTGATAATTATGACAATTTTATAATTCAGGAATTTTCCAATCCGGGGATCTTAAAATGTCAGGAATTTTATTTTTCGGGGGTTTTCAGTCGTCCCGGTAATTTTCTTATTTAGAAACTTTTTAATTTCGTGATATTATAAACAGTTTAGGAATTTTTTGTTATCAGGGAATTTTATTTTTTGGGATTTTCCGTCGTTCGGGTAGTATTATCATTTGGGAATTTGTTACTTTTCTAATAGTAATAACAGTTTGGCAAATTTTATTTCAGGGGAATTTTTCAATTCAGGGTTTTTATATATTGTCAATTTTATAACTTGTACAATTTTATCATCCTGGAGTTTTTCAATTCTGTAATAATAAAAACAGTGTGGGAATTTTATTATTCGGGAATTTCTCCATTCGGGTGTTTTGAATTTCGTCAATTTTATTATTCAGAATTTTTAATTCTGTAATATCATAATCAGTTTGGGAATTTTTCAATTTGGGGTTTTTATATTTTGGGATTCTTCAAATTTCAACAATTTTATCATTCAGGAATTTCCTAATTCTGTTACATCAAAAAAAGTTCGGGAATTTTAAGATTCGGGAATCTTACCATTCGGGTTTTTTATATTTTTGCCATTTTATAATTTTGGCAATTTTCATCATCCGGGAATATTCTGATTTTGTAATATTTTAAACACTTTAGGAATTTTCCGATCCGGGGATCTTAAAATGTCAGGAATTTTATTTTTCGGGGGTTTTCAGTCGTCCCGGTAAATTTATTATTTACAAAATTTTTATTTTCATAATATTATAAACAGTTTAGGAATTTTTTGTTATCAAGGAATTTTATTTTTCGGTATTTTCTGTCGTTCGGGTAGTATTATTATTCAGGAATTTGTTATTTTTCTAATAGTAATAACAGTTTGGCAAATTTTATTTTAGGGCAATTTTTAAATTCGAGGTTTTTATATATTGTCAATTTTATAACTTTTACAATTTAGTTATCCTGGAATTTTCTAATTCTGTAATATTAAAAACAGTTTGGGAATTTTATTATTCTGGAATTTTCCCATTCGGGTGTTTTAGATTTCATCAATTTTATTATTCAGGAATTTTTAATTCTGTAATATCATAGTCAGTTTGGGAATATTTCAATTTGGGGTTTTCATATTTTGGGATTTTTTAAATTTTCACAATTTTATCATTCGGGAATTCTCTAATTCTGTTATATTGAAAACAGTTTGGAAATTTTATAATTCGGGAATCTGACTATTCGGATTTTTTATATTTTCGCAATTTTATAATTTTGACGATTTCATTACCGATAATATTATGATTCTGTAATATAATAAACACTTTGGGAATTTTTCAATACGGGTTTTTTATATTTCAGCATCTTTTGAATTTCGACAATTTTATTATGCGGGAATTTTTTAATTCGGTAATATTAGAAACAGTGTAGCAATTTTATGATTCAGAAATATCACCTTTCGGGTTTTTTATAATTCGTCAATTTAATAATTTTAACGATTTCATTATCCTGGAATTTTCTAATTCTGCAACATTGAAAACAGTTTAAAAATTTTATTATTCGGAAATCTTCTGATTCGGTGTTTAATATTTCGTCAATTCTATTTTTCGGAAATTTCATAATTCTGTGATATTATAATCAGTTCGGGACATTTTTAATTCGAGTTTTTTTATATTTTGGCATTTTTTCAATTTCAATTCCAATAATTTTATTATTCAGGAATTTTCTAAATTCTGTAATATTAAAAACAGTTTGGGAATTTTATTATTCAGGAATCTTCCAATCCAGGTTTTTTATATTTCGGCAATTTTATATTTTCGACAATTTTATCATTCGCAAATCTTCTGATTCTGTAATATTATAAGCAGTTTGGGAATTTCACATTTCAGGTTTTTTATAATTCAGCATCTTTTAAATTTTGACAATTTCATTATTCGAGAATTTTTCGATTCGGGTTTTTTATATTTCGGCAAATTTATAATTTCGGCAATTTTATAATTTTGACAATTTTATTATTCGGGAATTTTCCAATTCGGATTTTTTATATTTCTGAAATTTTATAATTTTAAAAATTTAACTATCCTGTAATTTTCTAATTCTGCAATATTAAAAACAGTTTGGGAATTTTATTATTCGGGAATTTTGCTATTTAGGTGTTTTATATTTCGTCAATTTTATTATTCAGGAAATGGTTCATTCCGTAATATAATAATCAGTTTGGAAATTTTTTAATTCGAAGTTTTATATATTTTGGGATTTTTTGAATTTCGACAATCTTATTATTCGGGAATTTCCTAATTCTATTATATTAAAAATAATTTAGGAATTTTATAATTTGGGAATCTTTTCATTCTGGTTTTTTATATTTCCGCAATTTTATAATTTCGACAATTTTATTATGCAGGAATTTTCTGATTCTGTAATATTAAAAACAGTTTAGCAATTTTATTATTCGGGAATCTCACCATTCGGGGTTTTTATACTTCGGCAATTTAATAATTTTGACAATTTTATTATTTTGGAATTTTCTAATTCTGCAATATTAAAAACAGTGTGGGAATTTTATTATTTGGAAATCTTCTTATTCGGGTGTTTAATATTTCGTCTATTTAATTCTGTAATATTATAATAAGTTCAGGAATTTTTCGATTCGGGTTTTTTATATTTTGGCCTTTTTTTTAAATCGAAAGTTTTATTATTCAGGAATTTTCTAATTCTGTAATTTTTAAAACAATTTGGGAATTTGTTATTCAGGAATTTTCTAATTCTGTAATATTGAAAACAGTTTGGAAATTTATTATTCAGGAATCTTCTCATTCAGGTTTTTTATATTTCGGTAATTTTATAATTTCGACAGTTTTATCATTCGGGAATGTTCTGATTCTGTAATATTATAAGCAGTTTGGAAATTTTCCATTTTGGGTTATTTATGTTTTAGCATCTTTTAAATTTCGACAACTTTATTTTTAGGCAATTTTATTATGCGGGAATTTTCTGATTCTGTAATAGTAAAAACAGCTTAGCAATTTTATCATTCGGAAATCTCACCATTTGAGTTTTTTTTTAAATTTTGGCAATTTAATAATTTTGACAATTTCACTATCCTGTAATTTGCAAATTCTGCAATAATAAAAACAGTATGGGAATGTTATTATTCGGAAATCTTCCCATTTCGGTGTTTAGTATTTCGTCTATCTTATTTTTCGGATATTTTTAATTCTGTAATATTTTAATCAGTTTGGGAATTTTTCGATTCGGGTTTTTTATATTTTGGAATTTTTTTAAAATCGAAAATTTTATTATTCAGGAATTTTCTAATTCTGTAATATTAAAAACAGTTTGGGAATTTTATTATTCAGGTATCTTCTCATTCAGGTTTTTTATATTTCGGCAATTTTATAATTTCAACAATTTTATTATTCGGGAATGTTCTAATTCTGTTATATTATAAGCAGTTTGGAAATTTTTTCTTTCGTGTTATTCATGTTTTAGCATCTTTTAAATTTCGACAACTGTATTTTTAGCCAATTTTATTATGCAGGAATTTTTTGATTCTGGAATATTAAAAACAGTTTAGCAATTTTATTATTCAGGAATCTCACTATACGGGTTTTTTATATTTCGGAAATTTAATAATTTTGACAATTTTATTATCCTGGATTTTTTCATTTCGGGTTTTTTATATTTCTGCAACTTTATAATTTGGAAAATTTTATCATTCGGAAATCTTCTAACTCTATAATATTATAAGCAGTTTAGAAATTTTTCATTACGGGTTATTTATATTTCAGCATCTTTTAAATTTCGACAATTTTATTATTCGGAAATTTTCCAATTTGAGTTTTTTATATTTCGTCAATTTTATAATTTCGGCACTTCTTAAATTTTTACAATTTTATCATTCGGGAATCTTCTGATTCTGTAATATTATAAACAGTTTGGGAATTTTTCATTTCGAGTTATTTATATTTCAGCATCTTTCAAATTTCAACAATTTCATTATTCGGAAATTTTGCAATCCGATTTTTGTTCATTTTAGCAATGTTATAATTACGTCAATTTTATCATCCTGTAATTTTTAAATTCTGCAATATTGAAAATCGTTTAGGAATTTTATTATTCGAGAATCTTCCCATTCTGGTGTTTCATGATTCGGCAATTTTATTAACCTGGAATTTTCTAATTCTGTGATGGTAAAAACAGTTTAAAAATTTTATTATTTGGGAATCTTTCTATTCAGGTGTGTTATATTTCGGCAATTTTATAATTTTGACAATTTTAGTATCCTTGAATTTTCTAATTCTGTAATATTAGAAACAGTTTGGGGATTTTATTAATCGGAAATCTCCCCCTTTGTGTTCTTTATACTTCGTTCATTTCATAATTTCGGCAATTTTATAATTTCGACCATTTTAATTATTCGGAAATCTTCTAATTCTGTATTATTATAATCAGTTTGGAAATTTTCCAACTCGGGTTTTTAATATTTTGGCATCTTTTAAATTTCGACAATTTTATTATTCGGAAATTGTCCAATTCTAGAGTTTTATATTTCGGAAATTTATTAATTACGACAATTTTATCATTTTAGAATTTTCTAATTCTGTTTCATTAAGAACAGTTTGGGAATTTTTAATTTGTCGGGAATCCTCCCGTTCGAGTGTTTTATATTCCGTCAATTTTGTAAATTCGACAGTTTTATTATTTGGGAATTTTCTAATTCTGTCATATTCATTATGAACAGTTTAGGAATTTTCCAATTCGGGTTTTTTACGTTTCGACGATTTTATAGTTTCGACAATTTTATAATTCAGCAATTTTCTGAGACTGTTATATTATAAATAGTTTGGGAATTTTATTTTTTGGGAATTATTAGTCGTTCGGGTAGTTTCATTATTCAACATTTTTTGTTTGTAATAGAATTAACAGTTTGGCAATTTTATTACATGGGAATTTTTCAATTCGGGGTTTTTATATTTTGGCAATTTTATTAAATTGACAATTTTATTATCTTGAAATTTTCTAATTCCGTAATATTGAAAAAAGTTTATAAATTTTATTATTACGAAATCTTCCCATACGGGTTTTTTATATTTTAGCAATTCTATACTTTTCACAATTCCATCATTCGGTAATCCTATGATTCTGTAATATTATGAACATTTGGAAAATTTTTCAGTTCGGGTTTTTTATATTTCAGCATCTTTTAAATTTCGACAATTTTATTAATCGGAAATTTTCCAATTCAAGACTTTCATATTTCGGCAATTTATTAAATACGACAATTTTATTATTCTGAAATTTTTTAATTCCGTAATATTAAAAACAGTTTGGGAATTATATTTTTCGGGAATCTTCCCGTTCGAGCGCTTTATATTTCAGCAATTATGTTACTTCGACAATTTTATTATTCTGGAATTTTCTAATTCTGTAATATTTATCATGAACAGTTTGGGAATTTTCCAATGCAGGTTTTTTATATTTCGGCAATTTTATAGTTTCGACAATTTTATAATTCAGGAAGTTTCTAAGTCTGTAATATTATAAATAGTTTGGGAATTTTATTTTTCCGGAATTTTTAGTCGTTCGGGTAGTTTTACTATTCGGAATTTTCTCATTTCTGTAATAGTGTTCAGAGTTTGGCAATTTTATTACACGGGAATTTTCCGATTCGGGGTTTTACATATTGGCAATTGCATAAGTTTGACAATTTTATTATCTTGGAATTTTCTAATTCCGTAATATTAAAAAAAGTTTATGAATTTTATTATTACGAAATCTTCCCATTCAAGTTTTTTATATTTTAGCGATTCTATAATTTTCACAATTTTATCATTCGTTAATCTTTTAATTCTGTAATATTATAAACAGTTTGGGAATTTTCAATTCGGGTTTTTTATATTTCAGCATTTTTTAAATTTCGACAATTTTATTATTCAGAAATTTTCCAATTAAAGAGTTTTATATTTCGGCAACTTATTATTTACGACAATTTTATTATTTTGGAATTTTTTAATTTTTTTATATTGAAAACAGTTTGGGAATTTTTAATTTTTTTGGGAATCCTCCCATTCGAGTGTTTTATGTTTCGGCAATTTTATAATTTCGACGATTTCATTATTATTTCGGGATTTGCTAATTCTGTAATATTTATTATAAACATTTTGGGAATTTCCCGATTCAGGTTTTTTATATTTCGGCAATTTTATAGTTCCGACAATTTTATAATTCAGAAATTTTTTTAAGTCTGTAATATTATAAATAGTTTGGGAATTTTATTTTTAAGAAATTTTTAGTCGTTTAGGTAGTTTTATTATTTGGGATTTTTTTATTTTTGTAATAGCGTTAACAGTTTGGCAATTTTATTGCATGGGAATTTTCCGATTCGGTGTTTTTATATATTGGCAATTTCATAAGTTTGACAATTTTATTATCTTGGAATTTTCTAATTCCGTAATATTGAAAAAAGTTTGTAAATTTTATTATTACGAAATCTTCCCATTCGGGTATTTTATATTTTAGCAATTCTATAATTTTCACAATTTCATCATTCAGTAATCTTCTGATTCTGTAATATTATAAACAGTTTGGGAATTTTCCAGTTCGGGTTTTTTATATTTCAGCATCTTTTAAATTTCGACAATTTTATTATTCGGAAATTTTCCAATTCGAGAGTTTTATATTTCGGCAACTGATTAATTACGACAATTTTATTATTCCAGATTTTTCTAAGTCTGTTATATTATAAATAGTTTGGGAATTTTATTTTTCGGGAATTTTCAGTCTTTCAGGTAGTTTTATTATTCAGGATTTTCTTATTTTTGTAATAGGGTTAACAGTTTGGCAATTTTATTACATGGGAATTTTTCGATTCGGGGTTTTTATATATTGGCAATTTTATAAGTTTGATAATTTTATTACCCTGGAATTTTCTAATTCCGTAATATTAAAAAAAGTTTTTGAATTTTATTATTTAGAAATCTTCCCATTCGGCTTTTTTATATTTCAGCAATTTCATAATTTTGACAATTCTATCATTCGGTAATCTTCTGATTCTGTAATATTATAAACAGTTTGGGAATTTTCCAATTCGAGTTTTTATATTTCAGCATCTTTTAAATTTCGACAATTTTATTATTCTGGAATTTTCTAATTCCGTTATATTAAAAACAGTTTAGGAATTCTATTTTTTGTCTATCTTTCTATTTTAGTGTTTTATATGTTGGCAATTTTGTAATTCCCAAAATTTTATTATTCCAGAATTCTCTAATTCTATAATATTTATCATAAACAGTTTAGGAATTTTCTAATTTAGGTTTTTTATATTTTGGCAAATTTCTAGTTTCGTCAATTTTATAATTCAGAAATTTTCCAAGTCTGTCATATTATAAATAGTTTGGGAATTTTATTTTCGGAAATTTTTAATCGTTCTAGTAGATTTATTATTCGTGATTTTTTTATTTTTGTAATAGTGTTAACAATTTGTCAATTTTATTCCATGGGAATTTTCCGATTCGGTGATGAAATTCTTCTGATTTTGTAATATTATAAACAGTTTGGAAATTTTCTAATACGGGTTTTTTATATTTCAGCATCTTTGAAGTTTCGACAATTTTATTATCCGGAAAAATTCCAATTTGAGCTTTTTATATTTCGGCAATTTTATGATTACGACAATTTTATTATCTTATTATTATCTTATTATATATTTATATTATATCTTATATCTTATTATCTTATTATTATCTTATTATTATCTTATTCTGAAATATTAAAAAAAGTTTGGGAATTTTATTTTTCGGGAATTTTCCAATTCGGGTTTCTTATATTATAGCATCTTTTAAATTTCGACAATTTTACTATTCGGAATTTTTCCAATTTGAGAGTTTTATATTTCGGCAATTTATTAATTACGACAATTTCATTATTTTCAAATTTTCTCATTATGTTACATTGAAAACAGTTTGAGAATTTGTTATTTTTCAGGAATCCTCCCTTTCGAGTGTTTTATGTTTCGGCAATTTTGTAATTCGACAATTTTATTATTCCGGAATTTTCTAATTCTATAATATTTATCATAAACAGTTTGGGAATTTCTCAATTCAGGTTTTTTATATTTCAGCAATTTATTAATTACGACAATTTTATTATTCTGGAATTTTCTAATTCTGTAATATTTATTATAAACAGTTTGGGAATTTTCCAATTCGGGGTTTTTATATTTTAGCATCTTTTAAATTTCGACAGTTTTATTATTTAGAATTTTTCCAATTCGAGAGTTTTATATTTCGGCAATTTATTAATTACGACAATTTTATTATTTTGGAATTTTCTAATTTTTTTATATTGAAAACAGTTTGGGAATTTTTAATTTTTTTGGGAATCCTCCCATTCAAGTGTTTTATATTTCAGCAATTTCGTAAATTCGACAGTTTTATTATTCTGGAATTTTCTAACTCTGTGATATTAATTATAAACAGTTTGGGAATTTTTCAATTCAGATTTCTTATATTTCGTCAGTTTTATAGTTTCGACAATTTTATAATTCAGGAACTTTCTAAGTCTGTAATATTAAAAATAGTTTGGGAATTATATTTTTCGGGAATTCTTTAATTCTGTAATATTATGAATGGTTTGGGAAATTTATTATTCGAGAATTTTTAGTCTTCTTGTCGAAAGCGCACGGAGAGAAATTACATTTCAGTGTTTGGATTTGCGATATTACGTGCACGTAATCGAATCGGCAGCTGTGATCAAGCGTCAAAAGGCCAAATTGGACGTGTCCCGTTTCGCGGCCACCAATTCAATTTTCGCGAATCATGAGGTACATATGAATCATTACCGCCACTGTTATTACACCAAACGATATCGTTTGGAAAAACCACTGGAGGCTTGTTTGCACTCCCAAGGGAACGCGTACTGCATATTATTTCAAGTGGGCAAATTTACTTTTTAAATTACCTGCTTATGGCCATTTCAGAAAATAATCTTCATGTGCCATTTTCGTGTAATGAGATTCTTCAAATTTTAATATCTATCGTAAGTTTCTCATTAAATATAATATTATACTTATATAAGGTATTCTCAATTACAGATTTATTTTTTCTTCATGCCCCATTAACATTTTAATGTTATTTCTTCCTTTGTCAATATTTGTTAAGATGAACAATTTTTCATTTAATAGTTTAATTTATTTATAAATAATTTTAGTTTTTAAGTTAAATTAGTTTAAAATTGATAAAATGATTTATACCAGTAATATATTATTTTGACTCAAAAAAAAGATAAAATTTTTGCAAAAAGAAATTAATTTTCAAACCAAAAAGAGGAATTAAAAAAAAATCATAATTCATTTTTAACCAAACAGTTGGATTTTTTAACAAACGAGATGAAATTTCTATCAAATAATATGAATTTTTATGCCAAAAAAAAAATTTGATCAAAAATGTTTAATACTCAAACGGAAAAATAGTTCAATTTTTAAGCTAAAAAAGATCAATTTTCAACCAAGTGTGAAATAGTAAAATTTTTAATTGAATTAATTAATTTACTATAAAAATTTTTTTTTACAAAATAGTTGCATTTTCAAGCCAAAAAGGTAAATTTTCATCAAAAGGGTTAAATTTCAACCTCAAAACGAAAATTTTTAGCAAAAAATATAATAGTTGATATTCCAACAAAATAACTGTTTAATTCTAAATTGAAAACAACTGAATTTAACCAAAAGAGACAAAATAAAAAAAAGTTCAATCCATAATCAAAACAGTTTAATTTTTCATTAAATTGTAGTGATTTTCAACCAAAAACGTCACATTTCAACAAAATAAATTTTTCCAACAAAAATTTTCAGATTTTCATCAAGCTAATTTAATTTTTTACTATAGAGATGAATTTTTAACCAAAAATATCAATTTTCAACCCAAAAAGGTGGATTTTTGTACAGAAATTGAAAAACTTAAATAACAAAAAAGACGAATTTTTAGTAAAATAGCTGAATTTTCAT
>JAUELO010000099.1:653228-665653 GCA_032357855.1 Amphibolips quercusostensackenii
CTATGGTCTCGCCACGCGCAACTAAAAAAAAGTCAACCAATCAAGAAAACGTACAACGCCATCCATTTTTAAAGGGAATATCGCGCGGCAAATTTAAACCAAGTTAAGCGCCAAGTGTGCGTATCACAGAATTAACTCGAAATTTCGTATGAAGAGTTCTTTAAATTCAAACAAAAATAAGAAACATGTGTTCATAATGTATAAAAAGTATAAAAATGTACAAAATCATGACACTATGAATTTATTGTGTTTTTTTAAAACATATTTTATAAGAATTCAAATCTTGTATTCTATGTACACTGTTTTGATATTCAAAGAGAAAAGAAAGATTCAAAATCGACAAAAATTATATTTATTATGAGTATAATTATTATAAATGAATTATTGATACTTTTGATCTTGATTATTGATAATTTTGCATCTTGTATAGGAAACGACCCATACGAGTAAGAAATACAAAAAATGTGAAATTTAACGATTTTCTTAACTTCTGATTATCTTTTAATGCCGGAATTTTTCCTCATTCAAATTTCTTCCCTTAGTTTCTTTTTTTCTGCAGAAAGATGCTCGTTTAACTAGCGAAGCCTTATATGTGTTTTCGTGCTCACTAAGCACAGAAAAACCTTTATATCCACTTTTTTATTCAAATTTTTAATTTTTTTTTTATGCTGAAGTATCAAAAATTTGTTTGTCTTTGCTGATCATTGTCCTGCATTATTAAAAATCCATAGTTCACCGGATCATAAGAAATGGCAAGTTGTACATTTCATTTCGTGATTATAACAGTATACAAGCAGAAACGTTATGAAATCGCATATTTTCAATTCCATTTGTACAATTTCAACTTTCATGTATTTCTTCATGCTAGATTAACAGATTGAATTTAAAAATTACTTTTTAGTGAGAAACTGTGCATTTTAAAGAATTAACAAATATCTTGTAATCTACTTTTTATTATCTGAGTTTCGGAAAAGCTCTTCGAAATCATGAGTATCATAACGCAAAATTTGAATCCTCCTAGCGAAGCGTCTACACGTTGCCATGGTAACCAAGATACTTCTCAAATTTTTTCCCAACTTACGTTCAAACGAAATAAGATATCACTCTGAGAGTTTGGTAACTAAAAGAGGAGGCAGTTATGTTCATGTCTCTGCTTTTTTTCAGTTAAAATTTTGTCTAAAAAAACAAGTCTGACAGCTGTACCAGTACTTTCCTTTCCCGACTCTTGTCCACACGGAATGAGATATCTTGTTGAAAATTTGGCACACAAAACATAAGTCACAAATAACGGTGTCTCTGGTCCTAAATATTTAGAACTGTCAAAAAAGTTTTTTTCCAATTATACATTTGGAAAAATACCGACCGTACTACAGAACACTGCAAGCAATTTTCCATTTTTCCAATAGTCCAGTGATGAGGTTTGTGTCTATTATAAAAGTGGCGCTAAACAAAAAAACATTGGTCACGAAAATTATACACAAATAGTGCAAAAACTAATGTTTGCATTTGAAATGCAAAAACTCCTTAGCGCTATCTGTCTCAACACTATGTTTTGCTACACACTGTCCTTTTACGTTTATTAACATTTCCCTAGATTTTTTCAGTTTTTTTAAAACTTTAATTTTTAAATATGGGAGTAAAAATATCGATCTCGGGACTGACTTGGTCACGTGGTGCACTCCTTACATGGCCTTCAATTATAGTCTTTTATATTGACCAACCGTGTATTCATGAAATAAAAAATGTCTTTTTTTAAGTAGTTTTTTCATGCTTTTTTAAAATATAAATCTAACAGCCATAATATTCTCTCTTCATTGTAGAAGAAATTCTGTGCATATTATCACAAAAAAAATTTAGGGTCCATTTCAGACCATTAATTGTAATAATAAAATTACAAATTTTCGTATTCAGGCCTAATAATATTTTGAAAAGATCTTTTTTTTGTTTTATAAAATGTAGTGCCGAATCCTCAATAAAAAAAAAATCTATTTTTTTATGGGTTGTTCTCTTACCGGAAACAAGAAATTTATGGGTAGCGTTTGCAAAATTAAAAACACACTTTTTAGCATTCTATTGTGGGCAAAATATACTATGGTCTAAGTACGTGGCGCAAACTTTTATGTTGTGAACAGATAAATTAATTATCAACCGAGTAATTTTTTCACAATATTAAATTAGGTAAAGATTAAATGTTAATTGTTTTAATGAAGCACAGAAATTGATTATTCACTTTAATGTCATGCAATTAAATATAGGCTATAATTTGTGAAATAGAAGATTATTTATGTTAAATATACCTTTATTCCAATTATATAATTTTTGTAAATTTGTATGATATTGTGAAGGTAGTCTCAGAATTGTGATTTGAAAATTATATTAACATATATTTTACTTTTTTTATGAAACAAGTTAAGAAGATTATTATTTATTTAAATTTTTACAAAAATATAAGGTAAAAATTATTTAAATGTTCAAATGAAGTTAAATATTTACTGCTTTTTCTGTTGTAAAATGATGAATGATTATGTACATGTATTTTAATCTTTTCTGAAATTATTTTTAAAAATCAATAATAAATTAAATGTCTCAAAATGCAGTTTCGAATAAAATAAGTATAATGCTAAAATTATTTTAATATTTTAATAAAAATAATTTTTTAAAACTTTTTATGATAAACGTAAGTCGGACATTTACCTTAATATTCTTTAACTGGATATTAGCTATTATTTGTATAATAAAAGTTTATTTTTTATTTAAAATACCTCTATTATAATTATATAATTGTTTTAATGTTTGTGTTATTTTAAGGTTATGTAATTGAATATTGGCTACAATTTTCACATTGGAAATGTGTTCATATTTGAAATATCCTTATTCCAGTTACATAATTTTTCAAATTTTTTTGATGCTGTGAAATAAGTGAATTCAATTTTTTAAATTATATATACATATGTTTATATATTTTTTAAAATTAGTTTAAAAGGTTATTTATCATTTAAATTTTCAGAAAACTATTAGGTAAAAAATTTTTAATTGCTTCAATAGAGATAATTATTAAATGCTTTTTATGTTCTAAACTGATTATTTAAATATTAGCTAAATAATTTTTTTGACAATAATATTAAATTACATGAAGATTGAGATTTAATTATTTTCCATAAAGTAACATAAATGTATTATTTACTATAAAGTTATGTCATTAAATATTCCATTATAATGGTATAATTTTTTTAAATGTTGTGATGTTGTGAAATAATTACCTAAATTCAATTTTTAAAATTATATAGACATATGTTTAATTTTTTCTGGAATTAGTGTAAAGGGTTAATTAATTACTTAAATTTTCAGAAATGCAATTTAAAATTTTTTTAAATATAGAAATTGAAAATTATTTGAATGTTTAGATCAAAATAATGTTAAACATTATTTTATTACCAATAATTATTATCATTATATTATAATTATTAATTTATTCTTCTGAAACTTAAATTTTCCGAAATCATATAAAGATCTTATTAATAAATAAAAAATATTTATGAATGGAAGTTAAAGTTAAACAAAAAATTTTAAGTACAAATTATTTAAATGTTTCAATGAAAATAATAGTTAAATTTTTTTATGTCGTGAACTGATGACTTAATTATTAACTGATTATATAAAAACTTATATTTTCTAAAATTAGTTCAAAAGGTTATCAATAAATTAAATTTTCATAAACGAAATTAAAAAAAAAAAATATTAAGTAAAAATTATTTAAATGTTCAGGTGGACTAATAGTTGATTGATTTTCATGTTGTAAACTGATTTATTAATCACTGATTCATTTTTTCGCAATATCAGACTGCATAAAGATTGCATTTTAATTTTTTTTGGTTTAGTTACATAAATTATTTATATTGAGGTTATGTGATTTAATATTGGCTATAAAATGTATAATCAAAGTTTACTTATATTTTAGTCATATCTCTTTATTACAATTATATAATAATTTTAACTTGCTGTGACCAATTATTGACTACGAAATTTCGCCGCATTCCTTCGACTTTACAATAATGATCGTGAAATGAGTATTCGAAATGATTTTCCAAATTATATGTAGATATGTTTTAATTATTTACCAATGTATTTTGATACGCTGTTATTTTTCTACTTGAATTTTTATTTTTCTCCAATGAGTGTGAATGTATATTAAAAAATTATATCTTAAAAAAAGAAAGTTCAAATTAAAAAATATGACGTAAAAAGTATTTAAACATTTTAATGCAAATAAATGTTTCATGATTTTCATATTGTGAAGTGAGCATTGGATCAGAATATAATTTTAAAAATTATGGGTAATGATGTTTTAATGATTTGGCGATGTAGTATATTGAGCCCCTGATTTAAAAAAATTTATGTAAAAGTACCCGCAAATGCCATTGTACAAAAATTAAGTTTTTTCACAATATCGAATTACATAACCTTAAAGTGCAGAAGCAATATATTTTAATGATTCATCAATATATTTTGCTGCATTGTTTATAAATTTAGTGATGATGTATTGTTTGATGTATTGATGATGTATTGTTGGTTAAGTCGTACACTTGTAATATTAAAAAAATGATATCTCGTCCTTTACTGTGTCAAGAATAGTAACCGTAAATTACAAAATTCTGCGTACATGGATTCATTGAATACATTCTTTCAGAATCAAATTTCAGGAAGAATTCAAGTGGTCAAAAATTTTCAACAAACAAATAGTTATTTAAAAATTGGGTAAATGATAAAAATGAATATGAAAGTTAGCACGCGCATGCGCGCGCGTATGAATAGTATACTACTACGCCATAGGATAGAAAATCCTTGAGCAGGCATCTATTCTTATTGAGTCAACGTTATCTCTGTCAAGGCTTCAATTATAAGTTGACTTTAGAATCATTTAATGATAGCTGAAATAATGTACGATAATGACATCATTGATAATAAGCATTTTTTTATGAATAATAAATGAAGATTTAAAAAATATAAAATATCTACGAACTACATCTAACCATTGCAGGCTCTGTTTGTTTCACTAGTTATGCATATTTTTGCAAAAATAAATAGTTTTCGTGAAAAATAGGAAAAAGCTAATTTGCTGTGTCTTACTTTGACTCTTTTTTTTTAACCCTGAGCATATTTATGCACACTTTCGAAGCCCACTCATTTAAATTGTCCATGCTATGTGCTAAACACGTGATTACTACAAAAATTTCGATTTATCTACACTGTAAAAAATTTTCGAAATCTAAAATACTTTTGCAATGTATGCGTAATGTAAAACCGCAAAAACGGTATTGTACGAAAATTGAAATACTTTAAACGTAAAATTACAAATATTAAAACACGGTGACTCTATGCATGCATTGAATGTTTCAAGCGGACATCTTGTACAGTGTGAGTAGGAGATGGTTCTAATAGCCCAACATAACTTAAAAAGAAAAATGTGTCCATACATCATTTTTCAGTTTTGATAATTATATCAAGAATTGTTAAATAATTGTTAAAACTCTATAATGAGCGTCGACTTGGTAAAAAATATGATTTAAAAAGTAACTCGATTCCATAAAAAATTGAAACTGAAAGCTTATACGTATAAACGTATTCATACACATGTATGTCATATTTTTCATAAATATCGATTACAATATTATATGGCACTTACATTCAAAAATAAGGAATCCCGCGAACGTTAGAAACATAATTTGAGAAATAATCTTCATTTTTTTCGGAGTAGACGTAGTGATAAAGAACTGAAATGGTTTTTTCAAATTTCGTATTAACTGACACGATAAGTGACTGCTATATATATATACTATATTTTATGACTTAAATCCAATCACAACGTTTTATTTACCCTTGAAGATAAAGAGTGGTAGAAGTGATCTCAGGCGTCCAAATTTTCCATATTTGCTAGACTTAATGCCGACAGAACCGTCAGAATAAAGAACTAGCATAACATGTGTTACAAAATTCATGGCAGCAAGCAAAAAATATCGATTTTCTTATCGCTTACGTTTCTGTCTTATGTATAAAAATTCAAACAATGATAGACAAAATTATGCCGCAAATATTAAGCAACTCTTGTATAATTAGACTGTGATAAGGTCTCCGCTCTTAATATTAATTTTTAATTCAATTAAAAAACTTGAGATTTTATGATAATTGTTTTCATGCGTATTTAGGGGGACATTTCAGAGATACGTAACGCTTTCAGGGGGGGGGGGAGCATCACGAGCGTTACGCTAAAAGGGGACAATTTTTCAAAATTTTCATAGCCTTATTAAAAAAAACGTTTATATTTTTATATATACATACAAACCCATTCTGAAGATCAGGTGCCTAAAATTTTACCTACTTTTTTTTAAAAAGTGGATTTTTTTTCAGAAAATCTGATATTTTCCAAAAAAATCAACATGACTAACTTGATGTTTTTTAATATGTTGAAAAGCTCGTCACTGTTCTAAAATGCACGAAAAAACATCAAAAAGTAGAAAATGAACAAACATGAAGATCGGTTTACTGAAATTAAAACATATTGTTTTTTTCTCAAAAAATATGCAGGTATAAGATTTGTGTAAAATTTGACCCCCCCCTCCCTCCCCCGTTTCTGCTGAATGTCCACGTTTTAAGACCTTTTGAACTTTTCTGTTAAAGAATCGCTTGTTAACAAAATAGCTGAATTAAAAAATGAAAAAAATAATCTTTAAACGAAATAGTGAATTTTTCAGCAAAAAACATTAATTTTCTACTGAGAAAAATGAATTTAAAAAAAAATACTTGAATTTTCAACAAAAGTAGTTGAATTTTCAAAAAAAAAAAGATCAGTTTTCCACAAAAAAAGAAATACTCAAATTTTTAATTGAAAAATTAAATTTCAAACAAAAAAATACATGATCAACCAAAAAAAAGAATTTTATATTACAATGATGAATCTTCATTTAAATTAGTTAAATTTTCAGTTATATAATAAGTTTTTAACAAAAAAAATTAATTTTTGAGAAAAGAGATTAATTTTTTTCTACAAAAGAACATGAATTTTAACTCCTTATTTGAAATTTAAGGATTATATTTCAATTAGAAAGATTTAAATTTTAACAAATACATGAATTTGCAAGCAAGAAGATTAATTGTATAAAAAAAAAACGAATTTTTTTCAAAGAGATGAGTTTTCAGGTAAAATTATAAAATTTAAGCTGAAATAGATAAATAGAAAAAATCACCATTGAAACTCCAATTTTCACATTTTCAGTTTAAGAAATTAACTTTTATAGAAAGCAAAAGATTTCCAAAGAAAAGTATTAATTTTCAAGCAAAAACATTGATTTCCTGAAAAAAAAAAAATTTTTAAGAAAAAAATTAAATTTTGAGCTAATAAAAATAAATTAAAAATTAAAAATAGAGTAAGTTAATTTTTATTTCTAGAAATTTATATTTCTTTCAATTTTTAACCAAAAATATGAATTTTCAAGAAAAGAGTCAAGTTTCGAAGCTCAAAAATACAATCATTATCAACGAAATGGTTTAATTTTAAAATAAAATAAAAATTTTTGGTTAAAAAAAATTATTTTTGATTTTAAAACTAATTTTCAACAAAATAGAATGACGTTAAATCAAATATTTAAAGTTTTTAACAAGGAGATTAATTTTCTACCAAAAAGATGGATTTTTGAAAAAATACATGAGTTTTCAACGAAATAGTTGAGTTTCCAACTAAAAAAGCTACACCAAAAATTATTAAAAAAAAAAAATTTAACGAAAGAGATTAATTTTAAACTAAAATAATAAATCTTTAAAGTTAAGTAGAATATTTTAATTTTTATTTAAATAATAAATTTTTAACCAAGAAGTTGAATTTTTAAGAAAGATTAATTTTTAAACAAAAAAAAAAACGCCAATTCAACCTTTTAATTTAAATTTTAAAGATTAATTTAAAATCAGAAAATTTTAATAAATACATGACTAGACCATATTAATCGAATTTTTAACTAAAACAATTAACTTTTAAACCAATTATAAAATTTTTTGAATCAAATTTTGAAGTAAGAAAGATCAGTTTACAATAAAAACTACAATTATTAAATTTTCAGTTGAAAAAATTAATATTTGATGCAATTTTTAACCAAAAATATGAATTTTTAAGAAAAGATTTGAGTATTTAGGCTAATACATTAATTATCTGGCGAATAGTTTAATTTTAAAATACAAAAGATAACTGTTTGGCTAAAAAAACAAATTTTAAATAAAAACAAATTTTCGACAAAATACATGAATTTTCAACAAAGTGGTTCAATTTTTAACTAAAACAGATCAATTTTCCACGAGAAATGGAATGGTTAAATTTTTAGTAAAAAAATTTGATTTCAACAAAAAAACGAATTTTAGTTAAGTTTTCAACCAAAAAAAGCATTTAAAAAATATATAAAACAACAAAAAAACAGCTTTATTAAATATAAGCAAAAAAGTACAGGAATTCTCAAACAAATAGTTGAATTTTTAAATAAAAAAGATGAATGTTTAGAAAAAAATTATTTTTCGATTTAAAAAAATTAATTTTCAACAAAACAGATAAAATTTAAATCAAATATTTAAATTTTCAGACAAGAAAATTAATTTTTTACCGAAAAAAATCAATTTTCAACAAAATGTATGAATTTTTAACGCACTAGTTGAATGTTTAACTAAAAAAGATAAATTTTTCACTGAAAATTGAATAATTAAATTTCTAATAAAAAAATCAAAATTTAAAGACAAAAACAAATGCAATCAAAGAGATTAAACACGAATTTTAACTTTTAATTAAACTTTTAAAGATATAATATTAATTAAAAACTTAAACATTTTTTAAAGTAAATGAATTTTTAAGCAAGAAGATTAATTTTCTACAAAATGCCCACGAAATTTGACAATATAGTTACATTTTCTACCAAGATTGTTAAATTTTCAACTCAAAAATTAGTTTTTAACGAAGATGTTAATTTTTGCAACTAATCTGCAACAAATTTACAACTAAAATAATGCATCGACAACCAAAAAAAGAATTTTTAATGTCATTTAACTTTCAACTACTGGAAAAATTGATAAAAAAAAAATTATGAATATTAAAAAAACTAATTTTTAGCAAATACGTTTGAATTGCCATCAAGTAGTTAAAATTTTGATAAAAAAAAAATTTATAAAAAAAGTAATAGCTGTTATTTCAAACAAATAGGATTTTAGCTTAAAATTGAAAACAGTGCAATTGAACAAAAACAAAAACAAACATTCAAGAAAATAGTTGTATCCTTAAAAAAAAAGATTAATTTCAAGTAAGAAGTTGCACTTTTAACCTAAAAATAAGAAAATCTAAGAGTAAAGATTATTTTCAACAAAAAAAACCCCAGAGACTGGTCATTTACCGACAGACGATAATGGTTTGCGTACGTGCTAATATGCCACCAGTCGGTAAGGTAAATTCCTTCTTAACCTACATTCACAGGATATTCACGAGGCACCTTAATTTACGACCGATGATGGGTTAGGAACCTACATTACCGACTGATAGCATCTTGAAATGGACATGAACCATTATCGTCTGTCGGTAAATGACTAGTCGCTGGTTTACCGATGATTAATTCGGATCAAACCGTGGACCAGAACTCTCCTAGGTATAAGACTGTTTATGACATTAATTTTTGTGAGGTATTCAGTATTCAGAGAGAAAGATATGAATCTTTCTCTCTGAATACGTCAAGTTCAAATAATTTAAATAATACCAAGTTGTTTTACTTATTATTACAACCGGTTACCTTCTCCGTAAACACCAAACATGACTCTCTCGGTTTCAGTTCTGCCCCCCCCTTCGATTAACTGAAGTTTGGTGGAACTGACGCTGTAACTTGACTCTCCACTCTGCTATGACTATTGTAAATCAACTCCGAAAAGGATATCGTTTAATGGTAAAATAATAACTAACAAATAGTATTTTTGTACTTATAAATTTACTAGTTTCATTCTTGACTGATTAATTATGATACCCAAGTAACTCAGTTAACAACAGACGATAATGGTTCACGTACGTGCAAAGATACCACCAGTTGGTAGGGTAGATCCAGTTTTAACCTACATTAACATTATATTTATGATGAACCTATGTTAATGATTGCTAATAGGGTAGGAACCTACATTACCGACAGATAGCTTCTTAGCATGGACATGAACCATTATCGTCTGTCGGTAAATGACCAGTCGGTGGTTTACTGACAATTAAATCGGATCAAACCGTGAACAAAAACTTTTCTAGGTATACGACTGTTAATGAAATTAATTTTTCTGAAGTTCATATTCTTTTCTCGGGATAATTCAAGATTAAGTAATTCAAGTAATTCTGAGTTGTTTTACCTATAATTACAACTCGTGACCTTATCAGTATACAACACTAACCAACCATAACTCTCGATTCCAGTTCTGTCCCTGCACTCTCCCTCCATTAACCGAAGTATGGTGGGACTGACGTTATAACTTAAAGCTTCACCCTATGAAGACTATTCTGGATTAATCTTAAAAACATATACCCCCTTATAAAATTACTTTTTTTCTCACAGAGTAAGTCACGCTTACCCTCTTAAAGAAGATGGATTGTCTTTTAAAAAATAAATTTGGAATGAAATGATGTATATCGCGACGATATAATGACCTGTATAAATGTCGGAATTCTTATTAATGTCGCTTTCAGAGAAAAGTTTCACGCAAGCGTCACATCATTACAATCACCCGGAAGTAGGGAAAGATTAATGTCGCAACTAGAGATGAAGATGCATACTAATGACCGACATGTCACGTCAGAAGGAGTACCGAGAAATGAAAATTGTAATACATAGGGACAATAAGAAGTAATTACAAAATGTAGGTCGTCAAAGACCCAAAGTAATCCATGAACTCTAGTTAAAAAAAAAACCAAGCGTAATTTTCATTATTATTAAATAATAATATTATTATTATTAGAAAGATTATTAACGTTTCAAGATGTTAACTTCCGAGTTGTTGAATTTTTCATTAATACAAGTTTGGATGTTAAAACGATTAATTCGAAAAAATCTTTAAAGAACGAGAAAAAATCTGCCTTAGCCCGGATTTGAACCCGCAATGCTACCAAGGAGAACAAGAAAGAAGCTGCTGAGGCCTCGGTGGTGTAATTGGTCAGCAATAATTATTTGTCCGAAGTAATCGTATAACATCGAAATCTGTTTTATTTAAAATAATAAATATTATTAATAAATATCCCCTCCTTTGCGTGAAAATTTGTTAAAAGTATTTTATACTAGTATGAGGATAATTTTAATGACATTTTTTAGACATTGGTTTTATTTTAAAATATTGATGTCCATAAACTTTTTTCCCCTTTCTTAGAAAATCCCTACTTTTTTGTTTTGTTTTCAAGAAACTTACCCTTTTTATTGTTTTTTCGATTGAATTTGAACTGAATTAATAGAACCCAATATAAAAATTCAACTCTTTCTGATCAAAAATTCTTTTTTTTTTGTTAAAAGTAATTTTTTGTTTCGTTTAAAGTTTATTAATAAATTTTTGGTTCGGAATTCATCTCGCTTGGTTAAAAATTATATTATTTAGTTAAGACTTTAATTTTTTTGTAAATTTTTCATTAGTTAAAAATTCATCCTAATTTGAAGAAAATTAATCTTTCTGGGTAAAAAATCAACTTCAAGGTTGAAAATTAAATTCTTTGGTTAAATTTTAAACTCTTTTTTTAAAAATTTATTTTTTTGTTAAAGATTAATCATTATATCTAAAAATTCATCTCTTTAATTAAAACCTTAGATATTTTGCTAAAAATTCTTTGCTTTATTGAGAATTAATTTGCTGCACTTAAAATGTAACTGTTTTATTTTCATTAAAAATCATATTATTTTCTTGAAAATTTAATTTTTCTGTATAGAATACTACTAATATTTTGTTAAAAATTCATCTTTTTTGGTTAAAAATTAAAGTACTTAATTGAAAATTAAACTAGTTTGTTAAAAATTTATTTTTCTAACTAAAAATTCATCTCCTTGGTTTAAAATATATTTTGTTGAAAATTTGTTTTATTTTTGTCCGAAGATTAATTTTTTTAAATAAAAATTAAACGATTCCGTTTTTAGTTTAAAATTTATCTTTTTTGGATAAAAATTCAACTATTTGTTCACATTTTTTTCGGAGAAAATTAATTTTCTTATTAAAAAAATCAACTTTTTGGTTGAAAAATCGAGCGAGTGATGGCGAGTGCATCCGCAACACAATCTCCTTACGTATACTACTACATAATAACTAATAACAGATCTCTACGCTTCTAGTCTATGCAACGGCCGTTTCCTTTTTCCTTTCACTCCTCTTCTATCTTATTCTCATTTTACTATTTTTAAATCCAC
>JAUELO010000099.1:672788-685737 GCA_032357855.1 Amphibolips quercusostensackenii
TTTACAGGTTTAAATAAACTTGCAATATAGCACTATTTGAAAAAAATTAGTTTAGCAATAAATGTTTCGTTTTTTATTCCCTATAATGCTTCGAATTTGTAGTTGGTAAATTTCGAACAATAAAAATTAAATTTTTTTAATGATTTGAAAAATAAAAATGTTTTAACTGAAATGATTTTTATACATTTTTAGAAAAAATATTTTTAGAAGCTTTAAAAAATTATAAAAAGAACACTGTTCATTGGCTCTCAGTCAAAGAAAAGCTTATTTGATTCACAGAAATTCTTTTGTTTAAAAGAAATGGTTTTTTGTTCCAAGAGAATTTTTTTTTATATTCAAAATAAGTTTCTTAATTTTTAAGCTTTTTTTTGGGAAAATTATGAAAATTATGTTGAAGAAACGGTTTCTTTAATTCCAAACAAATATCTTTTTGTGTGTATAATTTTTTAATTCTGTACACGCAACCAATCATTAGCCCTACAACCTTAATACCTAAATGATTTAATTTGCAATTGTATAATTTAGAATTTTCCATTGTGAAATTGTTTGATTAATTACATTTTTTATTATAAATTTTTTATTTAGTTTAATTTCTAAATATTACATTTGTATGAAGTGAACTTAAATGATTAAAAAATTGTAAACTGCAGATGTTTTTAAGGTTTATGCAAGCTTTTAAGTTATAATAATCATATAAGTTTTCATTTTTCCGATTTAAAGATTTCTGAATAATCTTCAATTGTTGAATATGCAATTTTTAAATTCTCGCAATATTACATTTTTAATCCCAACACTTTCAATGATAAATTATTCAATTTTTTAATAAATTCACTTTTTGGAAAAAATTTGCTTAGAAGATAGTAGCTTTTAGTATATATTTAGTTCTAATAACTATATCGTAGAAAAATTATACTATCTTATATTTCTTGTTGAGTTTTTTTTTAATTAAAAATATTAGCCTACATAAGTTAAACGTTTTCTCATCAAAACAAAAAAATTTTTAGATAATAGTAGGTAATCAGGTGTATCATTTTTCACAACTAATATTTGAAAAACATTATTCATGTCAAGAGAAAGGAGAAATTAATTAAAATTAAATTATGGGTGTGCATTCGTTTGTTCGTATTTTTATCATGAATTTGGACACGATTGTAACGTTAGATTGTTCGAAATAGAAAAAAATGTAACTGTACATCAAACCAAGTTGATTTTCTTAGATTATAACATTTTAAATTGAAACTAATCCTTTTTTTGCTTAATTTTTTCCCCAAAAAAGAGTAATTTTTATTAAAAATTTGTTAATAATTCACGGAAATCAAGCTAGTTTGATGTAAGATTACACTTTTTTTCTATTTTGAAAAGACTAGTGTTTGAAGCATGTCAATTTATAATATTGATTTTTGTGAAATTTATGTCCTTTTTTGATTATTTACTTTCAAATAATTTTAAAAATATAACTTTTTGAAATAAGTAGTACAAAAATTAATAATTTTTAATAAAATTCGAGATCAAATCCTACTAGTTGATTTGGTAGTTTACTTTATGCATAATTATTAATTATGATAACTAAATAACACAGTAAAAAACTGGTGTCAACTTTTACTAAATAAAGTAATAAACAATTGAGCACTGTTTAGATTAGTTAAATCTTGCTGAGATTCAGAAATTTGAAGCAATTAATTATTTATTTTTTTTTTTTGCAATAATCATTTAAGTTTTGATTTTCTTGATATAGAAAATTACTGAATATTTTTGATTTTCTGATATTTAATAGTTAAAAGTTTGTGATATTGAATTTAAATTACGACCACTTCTAATTATAAATCATTTAATTTTAAACAAATGTTTGAAGAAATTTATTAACAGCAAACATTTTTTTAATAAGTACAATTGGTTATTGTATAAAGCAATAGCTTTTCTATTATTTAAATAATCAAAATAGTTTTACTTACGATTGCGTTTCAAACCAAAAATATAATTTTCAATTAAAACCTTTTTGATTGACAAAAACATTTCTTAATTAACAAAAACATTCATAATAACTATGCTTTTTCCATTAGAATTGTTTCTTACCATCACTTCCTTCCAATTTTTGAAAAATGGTTGCATTTTAATTAATAATAGCTTATTTTTTTGTGAAAAACATAATCTACAAATCGTTAAAACAATTTTCCTTTAAAGAAACCATTTCTTAACCAAAAAAATTTATTTTAAGATTATTCAATTATGTTGAAAATTATAAGAAACAGAAGAGCAAGAAGCGACAGTAAGAAAAAATTCAATTACAAAACTATTCTTAAAAGAATTACTTATTCGTAAGTTTTAAAATTTTTTCATTAAAAATAAGTGCAGCAAGCTGTTTCTTTCCAGAGACCTGATTTTTGTAATGATAATTACCTCAAACAAAATTTCAAAAAAAATCTGCTGAAGAGCAGACAATAAGAAAACACTCAATAAATAATAGAAATGTTTTCTTGGATATGCATGATAAGTTGGTTAAAGCAAACAATTTTTCGTTGATTTAACAAAATATTTGATCGACACAGCCAAATTTTTTTGTTCAATCAATCATATACCCCATCGGCCAAAAGATTTGGTTAAATCTACCAAAAAATTTAGTTAGGCCAACCAAATATTTTGATGCCCATACAATAAACATAGCCTATGATAAAAAAGTTTTGTGTTTTGTTGATATATACTGTACCTATCTGTATAGTTTTGGTTTGTTTCATTTTTGTATCTTCTTACAACCATGTTGTATGATTAGCTGATGTTCATTGATGCTGACTAGGTGAAAATTTAAGTAGGAGGTGTTGGATTTTGTTGATATACTGATCCATTCAATCCTTTGAAAGAACCCATCTGTATAGTTGGTTTCATCCATTGTTGTATCTTCTTCAAACCGTATTGTATGATTAGCTGATGTTAAGTCATGTTGATTAGTCTAAATTAAAGTAGAAAATGTTGCATTTTTTTGGTATACTGTTTTACTAACAGAATCCATCCGCATACTTGCTGTGTTCCATTGTTGTATCCTCTTCTAACCGTGTTGTATGATTAGCTGATGTTAAGTCATGTTGATTAGTCTAAATTAAAGTAGAAAATGTTGCACTTTTTTGGTATACTGTTTTACTAACAGAATCCATCCGTATACTTGCTGTGTTCCATTGTTGTATCCTCTGCCAACCGTGTTGTATGATTAGCTGAGTTTAATTGATATTTACCAGGTAAAAATTCAGTTAGATGTTCGATTTTTTTTGAATACTGGTCCATTAAGAATCCACCTGTATAGTTGGTTTGTTCTATTGTTTTATCTTCTTCCAACCGTGTTGTATGATTAGCTGATGGTAATTTATGTCCACCGGGTATGAATTTAATTTTTAAATTTGGATTTTGTTGGTATACTGGATCTATATCCTGGACTAGTATACCAACAAAATTCAACTAATCATACCACATG
This sequence comes from Amphibolips quercusostensackenii, assembly GCA_032357855.1. NCBI lineage: Eukaryota > Metazoa > Arthropoda > Insecta > Hymenoptera > Cynipidae > Amphibolips > Amphibolips quercusostensackenii. Next base: position 676,249 of record JAUELO010000099.1, read on the forward strand.
TTTTGAAGAAGATACAAGAATGCTACAAACCAACTATGCAGATAAGTTTTTTTAATGGACTGGTATACTAAAAAAATCCACTTTCTTCTTATTTCTTACCTGGTTAATATCAATTAACATCGGCTAATCATACAACATGGTTTGAAAAAGATACAACAACAAAACAAACCAACTATGCAGATGGGTTCTTGCAATAGACAAGTTTATCAATAAAATTAAACATCTTCTAAGGAAATTCTTGCCTGTTCAACATCAATTATTATCAGCTAATCGTAAAACAGGTTTGGCACATGATACGACAATGACACAAACCAACTATACAGATAGTTTCTTCCAATGGACCATTATGCTAATAAAAACCACCATCTTCTTATTTAATTCTTGCCTGTAACATAAGCTTATCATAAAACATGATTGGAAGAAGACACAATAATGAAACAAAGCAACTATACAGATAAGTTTTTCAATAAAACAGTGTATCAACAATATCCAACAACTTCTAATTGAATTTTTACATGGTCAACATCAATTAGCATCAGCTCATCATACAGCACAGTTGGAAGATGCAACAATGTAACAAACCAACTATACAGATAGTTTTTTTTAATCAACCAGGTCACCAACAAAATACAACATCTTCTAATTAAGTCTTACCTGGCCGACATTAACATGAATTAAATAACATTAATTAACATCAGGAAATTATAGAAAGTTGTTAAAAGAAGATACGATAATGAAACAATCATACAGATAGTTTCTTCCAATGGAACATTATGCTAATAAAACCAACCATCTTCCTATTTAATCTTCACCTGTAACATCAGCTAATCATACAGCACAGTGGAAAGATACAACAATGTAACAAACCAGCTACACAGATGGTTTTTTTAATTAACTAGTTTACCAACAAAATCTATCATCTTCTAATTAAATTCTTACATGGTCAACATCAATTAACATCAGCTAATCATACAGCACAGTTGGAAGATACAACAAGATGACAAACCAGCTACACAGATGGTTTTTTTAATAGACTAGTTTACCAACAAAATCGAACATCTTCTAATTAAATTTTTGCCTTGTCAACATCAAATAACATCAGCTAATCATAATCTATGATTACAACAACAAAAATTTTCTCGATTTAACAAATCGTTTTCGGAACGTTGTTAAAAAATTCATAATCAGAAATTGCCAACCAAATTTATAAAAATCATTATTTGGTGCCACGATTAAAAATTAAAAATCTGAAAGAAGCGCAAGCGCAATAAATGGCCGCGAAATTCGAAAAAGTTTGATTTACCTCAATGGATCCACATAACCGGTAATTTTTTTCACAGCGATAAAAAATTGACACCTTTATGTATACACTGTAGGATTGCACAAAGACACCATTTATTTCCAGTCCACTACCGGTAGCGCGTTAACATCGATAAAACTCGCTGAAAACACACTCAAGGTCACATTCTCGGATGGATTTTAATTTTGAAAATTGGCCGGGAAACCGATAAAAAGTAAAAAATGCATGCTGATCAAAAGGAAGTCGTGCATTTACGCATTTACTGACCACGCGTTCACGCATTCAGGAACCAGCGGTGAATGAGCGCCGGCACCGCGGTGGTTGTCATGTACACAACCCGGGGCAACCAATAGCTCGCAGGTGATAGGGTCACTAGACAGTCGCGGGAAACTTTCAAAAGAGTACCTCCACCTTATCGAAACATCCCTGTTACCACTCTGCACTGTTCTTAATTAAATCTTAATTATTTTATATGTTCAAATTATTTATTGACTAGAACTGAAATATTATGAAAAAGAAAGATAAAGAATTTCTAACAGAATAGGTAAATTTTTAAATCAATAGTTTTATTTTTTACCCAATTTTTGAATTTTCAAGGTAAAGAGATAAATTTTGTTTCAAAAATAATTTTAACTTTGTTTTATTATAACAGAATATTATTATAATTAAATAAAGAATAATGAGTTAAAATTATTTGATACTAGCGTGGTAATACCTTTAATTATTCATGGTTAAGAGGTAATTTTTTTTGGTTGAAAAATTTACTATTATATTTTTGGTTTGGGACTCATCTCGTTTGGTTAAAAATTTTACTATTTGATTACAAATTTAATTATTTTGTTGAAAATGCAACTATTTTGTTAAAAAGTGATCTTCAGTAAAAAATTAATCTAATTAGTTGAAATAAACTACTTTGTTAAAAAATTTCATTTAAGGTTTAAAAAAATCTTTTTAACTAAAAATTAAAATATTTCATTTTTGGTTAAAAATTGATCTTTTATATTTAAAAATTAAATTAATTGGTAAAAATGCATGTTTTTTCTTGATAATTCGGATTTCATGGTAGAAAATTATTCTTCTTGGTTAAAAAAATAATTTCTTTGCATAATTGAAAATTTAACTATTTTGTTGAAAATTTGTGTTTTTTTATTAAAAATCATTTTTTAAACTGAAGACTTGACTATTCCACTTGATGTTTAAAATTTAGTTTTCAGTTGAAAATTCATGTTTATTGTTTGAAAATTCGTCTTTTTGGTAGATAATAATCTTCTTTGTTGAAAATTTATTTTCTAAGAATGAAAATTTAACTATTTTGTTGAAAATTTGTTTCATTTATAGTTAAAAATTACTTTTCTTAACTTAAAATTAACCGAATTCATTTTAGGTTGAAAATTGATTTTTTTATGTTTAAATTCTTCTTGGCCAAAAAACCAACTTTTTGGTTGAAAATTTAATATTTGGTTGAGTGCTAAACTTCTTTTTTTTTCAAATTACTTTTTGTGTTTGAAGATTCATAATATAAGTTGAAAATTTATCTCTTTGGTTAAAAATTGAACTATTTTGCTGAAAATTCCTTTTTCTTTGACAACATAATTCACTAAAAATATAAGTATTTTATTTCTGATTAAAAATTTTATATTTTAAATTGGAAATTGATCTTTTCTAATTAAAATTTCGTCTTTTTTTCGTAGAAAATGAATTTTTTGTTGTTGTAAATTCATTCTCTTTGGTTAAAAATGCAATTGCTACTTCGCCTATGGATTTAACTATATTGATTTTTTTTTAAATTAATTGAACAGTTTTTATTTAAAATTTAAAAAAATTTTCGTTAATATATTAACTGACAGCTTAGTTGAGAATTTATTTTTTTGGTTGAAGAATTAAATACTTTTTTCAAAGTTAAACTACTTTGTAAAAAATGCAGTAAATTAAATTTTTTATTGATAATTTATATTTTCGATTCTGTAGAAAATTCGTCACTTACCTTAAAAAATTAAAGATTTGGTAGAAAATTAAACTATTCGTTAGAAAATTAACTTAATGTTGAAGATTCCTATTTTTTGTTAAAAATTAAACTATTTTTGTAGAAATTTAAGATATTTGTTTAAACAAAACTATTTATTTAAAAATTCATTCATTTAATTGAAAATGCGTCCATTTTAGTAGAAAATTAATCTTGTTTTTTTAAAGTTTATTATTTTAGTAGAGGATTGACGATTTTGGTGAAAATTCTTCTTTTTTAGTTAAATTCAACTAAATATAACTTTTTAACAAAGCAGTTCATAGAAAATTTACTAGTTGATATTTTAATTTTAAAACAAATTAATTTGAAATAAAAAATGTTGAATTCATAAAAAATATCAACAAAATATTTGAACACTCAACCAAAAATGGTGAATACTCACCTAGAAAAGGATTTTTATTTTAAGCTAAACATTTGAAATTTTTATTGAAATATATAAAATTCTCACAGAGGTAAATTTCTAAACCCAAAGAAAGAATTTTCAAAAAAAATAGTCGAATCCTTATATAAAAAAGATTTTAATTTTAAGCAAAAAATTTGCAATTGTAATAAAAAAATGAAATTTCTACCAAAAGAGATAAATTCTCAAAATAAATAGACGAATTTTCAAGAAAATTATTAAATTTGCAACCAAAACAAATTTTAAGTCCAGAATAAATTCATTTGTTTTAAAACTCTACAAATATAATTTTTTTAGGTTTCTCGACAAAATTCAAAAAGATTTTTAAAGGTTTACAAAATTGTAGGAAAAATTTGAGTCATTAAGAAGACATTTAAAACTTTTTGATCTTTCGAAATAATTTAAGAATATTTTATAAATGTTCGGAAATCATAAAAAGTTTGTCAAAAAATCTCAAGACAATTTTTTTATTCTTTAAAAACCAGTTAAAATTTTTAAAAAGCTTAGAAATTTTTTGTTCAAATTAAAAAAAAAATCTAGATTCAGTTTTAAGCACAATTATTCTTTTATTCTCTAAAAACTTTTAAATATTTCCCAAATGTATTGGAATTTTTTTTTAAATTTTGTGATTCTGCAAAATTAGAAAATTTTGTTCTCAAATTTTCTGCAATCTTTTCTAAACTTTCAATAAGTCATTTAAAATCTTTTTCAAATTTTTCTTTATTATTGAAAAAAATTAACTGTAATGTTCCCTGGAACCTCGAGAAAATTAATTTCGACAACGTTAACAAAAGAAAAAAAGGTTAGAAATTTATTTGTTTTATAAATGAATAATTTAATTTAACTATTTTGCTGAAAATTCGCCATTTTTGGTTAAATTATATTGTTTCTTTTTTAAATTAGAATCTTTTTTTTGTTGGTGAAATTCAAACTATTATATTTTTATTGACAATTATAGTTGAAAATCTTACTGCTTGTTTAAAAATTTACTTTTCCAATAAAAATTCTTACTTTTGGATTAGGAATTCAACTTTTTTTATGAAAAATGCGTTCTTTTGGCTTGAAAATTAAACAAGTTGGTTGAAAATTCAACTATGAGGTAGAAAATTTAATTTTTTTGTGAAAAATCGCTTTTATAAATTGAACATTATTGTTTTTTAATGAAGATTCAACTTTTCCATTTTTGGTTAAAAAGTAAACTTCTTTTTGTCTAAAACTTTATGCATTTTATAGAAAATTCGTCTTTTTTGGTAGAAAATCAAAATTTTTGGTTCAAAATGCAACTGTTTTGTTTAAAATTAATCTGTTTTTGTTGAGGATTTAACTATTTTGCTGAAAATTCGTCTTTTCAAATTAAATTATATTATGTGTTTTTTTTTAATAAAAATCTCTTTTTGGTAAAATGTTAACTATTATATTTTTAATTGACGATTGGAAGAAATTGAACTTTTTGAGTTGAAGATTTATTATTTTAGTTAAAAATCTAGCTGCGTGTTTGAAAATTACCTTTTTTGTTTGAATTTTGTTTTTTGGGTTGAAAATCCAAATGTTTTATAGAAAGTTCGTTCTTTTGGCTTGGAAATTCAACTAACTGGTTGAAAATTAAACTACTTAGAAGAAAATTAAACTGTTTGTAAAAAAATCGCTTTTCTAAATTAATAATTATTGTTTTTCAATAAAAATTGAATTTATCCATTTCAGGTTAAAAAGTGAATCTTTTTAAAACTAAAAGTTAAGCTGTTCGGTCAAAATTTTTTTTTGTGTAGCAAATTAATTTTTTTCGTTGAAAATTTAACTATTTGGTTAAAAAGTTATGCCTTTTAATGGAAATTGGTTTTTTTTTTATAAAATCAAATTTTGTGTTTAAAAATGCAACTGTTTCATTGAAATTTATTCTGTTTTGGTTGAGGACTTGACAGTTTTTGAAAATTATCTTCTTTGGTTAATTATATTATGTATTTTGTAAGAAGTAAAATCTTTTTTTGTTGAAATATAAACTATAATATTTGTGATTGACAATTCATCATTTTATATTCAAAATTGAACTCCTTTTTTAAAAGTTAAACTACTTTATCTGAAATAGGCAGAAAAAGAGGTCTTCATCTATCCGAGCGTCGAGCGGCACGTAAAGTGACAGCAAGGAAGAAAATGTGAGCAAGTGAGAAAAAAAAGGAAAAGGAAAGGGAAGAAGAGAAGGGGAAAAGGGAAAAGGGAAAAGAAAAAAGAAAGGGTAGAAATGAAAAGGAAAGAGGTAAAAAAGGAAAGGGTAAAAAGGAAAAGGAGACAAGGGAAATGGGAAGGGAACGGTAAAAGGGGACAGGGAAAAGGGAGAAAGAGGGAAAGGAAGAGGGAAAGGGGAAAAGGAAGGGTAAAGCGAAAAAAAGGAGAAAACAAAAGTAAAAAAAAAGAAAAGGGCAGGGGAAAGCGGAAAATTGCAAAGGGTAAAAGCAAACAGGAAACGAAAGGGAAATCGATAGAGAAAAAAAGGAAAAAAGGGCAAAGAAAAAGAAGAAAAGTGAAAAAAGGTAAAAGGGAAAGAATAGGGGCAAAAGGATGGGAAAAAGGAAGAAGAAGGGAGGAGAAAAGCAAAAAAGAAAAAGAAAAAGGGAAAAGGAAAGGAAAAAAAGGAAAAGGATAAGGGAAAATGAAAGGGGACAAGGGAAGCGAAAAGGAAAAATGAGAAGGACGAAAAGAGAGCAACAAAAATGTAAAAAAACGAAAAAAGAAAAGGAAAAGAGAAAAGAGGAAAAAGAAAAAAAGGGGAAAAGGGAAGAAAGAAAGTAAAAAAAGGTGAGGGGGAAAGAAAAGGGGAAAAGGGATAGGGAAAGGGGGGAAGAAAAGGGGAAAAAAGAAAATCAAAAAGGAAAAGAGAAGAAGAAAAAAGAAAGGGGAAAATAAAAAGGACAAGGGAAGAGAAAGAGGGAAAATAGAAAGGGGAAAAGAAAAGAGGAAAATAAAAAAAGAAAAGGGAAAAGAAAAGGACGAAGAGGGAAAAAGGGGAAAAAGGAAGTAGGAAAGGGGAAAAGACAAAAGAAAATGAGAAAAGGGAAAAAAGGAGAAAGGAAAAGGGAGAAAGGGGAAAAGGGAAAAGGAAAGGAGAAAAACAAAAAAGAAAATGGCCTATTTCAGAAAAGGGACAGTGAAAGGGGAAAAGGGAAGAGAAAAGGGGAGAATAAAAGAGAAAAAGAAAATGTGAAAAGAAACAAGGAAAGAGAAAAAGTGGACCGTAAAGGGTAAAATGAAAGAGGACGAGAAAAGCGAAAAGAAAAGGTGACAAGGGAAGCGAAAAGGGGAAATAAGACGAAGGAAAGATGAAAAGGGACAGGGAAAGAGAAAAAGAATCAAAGAAAAGGAAAATGAAAGAGGAAAATGAAAGGGGACAAGGGGAGCGAAAAAGGGAAAATCGGAAGGGGGAAAAAGGGTAAAAGGGAAGAAGAAAAGGGAAAAATGAAAGGGAGAAAGGGGAAAAGGGAAAAGGAAAGGGGAAAACGAAAAAGAAAATGGCCTTTTTCAGAAGAAGAACAGGGGAAGGGGAGATGGATAAAAAGGGGAGAAGAAAGAGAAGAAGAAACGTGGAAAAGAAAAAAGGAAAGAGGAAAGGGGAAATGGAAAGGGGAAGATAAAAAAGACAAGAAAAGCGGAAACGGGGAAGGGAAAAATGAAAAGGGGAAAGGTAATGGGAAAAAGAAAGGGGAAATGAGAAAAAGGAAATGGGGAAAGGGATAGGGAAAGGGGGAGAAGAATGGAAGAAAAGGAAAAGGAAAGAGAAAAGTGATTGGGGACACATGAAGTGAAAAGGGGAAAATTGGACGGGGGAAGGAAAGAAGAAAAACGAAAGGGGAAAAAAGAAAAGGAAAAAAGGAAAGAAAGAAAGGGGGAAAGAGAAATAGAAAGAGAAAAAAGAAATAGGAAAAATGACTATTTCAGAAAAGGGATAGGGAAAAAGAAAAGGGGAAAAGGGAAGAGAAAAAAGGGAATGGAAAGGGTGAAATTGAAAGAGGGAAAAGAAAAGGAGAAAACGAAAGGGAAAAGAGGAAAAGAAAAGGGAAAAGGAGAAGAAGAAAAGGGGAAGAGGGATAGGGAAAAAGGAAAAATAATAGGAGAAAGGCAAAAGAAAAGGCAAGGGGAAAGAAAGGGGAAAAGGATAGGGAAAGGGGAAAAAAGAGTGGGAGAAAGGGAAAAGTAAGAGGAAAAAAGAAAATCAATTTTGTTGTTGATAAAAATGCAACTGTTTGGTTGAAAATTAATCTGTTCTGGTTGAGGATTCAAAAATTTTGCGGAAAATTCTCTTTTTTAATCAAATTATATTTCTTTTTATTTATAATAAAAATATTTCTTAACAATATATCAACTATTATATTTTATCTTGAAAACTCATCTTTTTAGGTTCACAATACAACTTTTTCTTTAAAAGTTGAACTACTTTATTAAAAATTAATTTCGTTGGTTAAAGATTCATAATTTTAGAAAAAAATGTATCTCTTCGATTAAAAATTGAACAACTTTGTTGAATTTTCCCTCTGTGAGGGTAATAATTAATTTTTAAAAATGAACTTTTTTGTTGAAGCTTTGTATTTTCGGATTGAAATTTCAACTATTTCGTATAGGAAGTTCGTGTTCTTGTCATGGAAATTCAACAATTAGGAAGAAAATTCAATTATGTGGTAGAAAATTTAACTTTTTTGTAGAATATTCATTTTTTTATTTAAAAAAATGGTTTCAAGTGCAAAATTAACTATCCCATTTTGGGTTGAAAATTTCTTTTTTAGTATAGAAATTCAGTGATTTATTAAAAAATTTCTGCGGTTTGTTGAAAATTTGTCTTTTTTGGTAAAAAATTAATCTTGGTTGAAAATTCAACTTTTTGGTTAAAAATTTATGCATTTTGTTTAAAGTTCTGTTTTAAATTAAAAACTAATTTTTTATCTTAAAATATAACTATTTGATTAAAAATAAACTTTGTTGTTGAGGACACATTTTTTCATACTTCTTTTTTGATAGAGAATTAATCTTCTGGTCTGAAAATTCTACATCAAGTATTTTATTCAAAATTATTTTTTTTCGGTTCAGCTATTTTTGATTTAAAATGCAAATCTTTCCTTAGTTAAAATATTACCTAAAATATTATTTGCTGTGACTTCATCTTTTTTAATTGCTAATTCGCAACTACTTGCTTGAAAAGTTAACCACTTTGTTAATTAATAAGTAACAGGGAGATTTAACCAAACTCTGCTCTCCCTTAATCGTCTTGCGGTATATTTGGATGACCTGTAAATAAATTCACGAAAAAAATTTATTCGGAAAAAGATAACGTTAAATAGAGCTTAGGGGGGAGGAGAGGGGGTAGATTAAAACTTAGTCAATCTAAGAAAGAGGTGGTTTATAATTTTAGAAAAAAATAAAAATAAGGTCTGATAATTATAGGGCTCTAATTACTTAAAGAAATTAATAAAGAGGGGGGTCGTTAAAACACCCTCCTGATCCGCCTGTGATAATATTTCATCTTCTCAGTGCACTTATCGAGCAATTATGTTTGTCTCGTACCTATACCAGTCGCGTACCTATACCAGTCGCGTAGCCACACCAGTCGCGTATTATAACCATTCGCGTACCAATCCTAGTCGCATTCCAACACCAGTCACGTATCAATACCAGTCGCGTAGCAATAACTAATATTAGTCGCATACTTATACTAGTTGCGTTCTCATACTAGTCGCGTGCCAATACCAGTCGCGTACTTATACCAGTTGCGTGCCTATACCAGTC
>JAUELO010000099.1:714119-731563 GCA_032357855.1 Amphibolips quercusostensackenii
CACATTGCATGTGATATCGCAGGAAGAAAAAATTTTATTTTTGACCGGCTCGATAGCGAGATTCTTCCAGGGTTTTATTAGCATCATAAACTGAGAGTATATAAACGAACTCAGTCAATAAGAGACGGGCGACTCCAGCAGGCGGCTTTACTACGACTCTCGTTTTCATGGCGGATGAAGTTACGACTTATTAAAAAAAGTGTCTCCTTTACCGCCATCAAGAAAGCAGCACGTTCAAGGTGATCAAAATGCGAGTTAAACTTTACAATCACATCTGCAACTCTTCATTGAAGTTTATAAATACAAACAAAACTCTTCCTTTTCATACTAGATCAAGGTATGATAAAAAGTCTGCACGATATTTTTTAGGCTGTGTCTAGTCGTCCCGAAAAATTGGGGGACTTGGAAAAGGGGGTGGGCTGGTCGTCCCGCATTTTCGGGACGACTAGCCAAGCTTATGAAAAATATTAGACTAGTCATCCCAAATTTCGGGGCGACGAGACATTTCGTATTTTTTACGTTTGGACTCATCTTTTTTGGTGAATTCACCATTAATGACAGACCAGTCTACTTAATTTGTAATAAAAACTATTATCAAGTTGGTCTAGTCCTAGACAGAAATGTTCTATTTTTGGCTACAGAAGACCAAATAATCGCAAATTCCAAGAGCGGATGGGTAAGTAGATAACGTGACACCAGCTAGGTGTGGAATGCAAAGCGATAGATATTGCCCGGACCTTAGCGGCCGATTCACACCATAGAATCCGTAAGGTATCCGCGGACTGTGGGTATCTCGGTTGGTTGTTACGTCCGGGTTGTAGGATGGTGAGATAACCAGTGCCGCAGAATGGGATGAATAATGAAGTGCCTCGCGCCTCGGCCAGAAGGGCAGGTCGGGCCAAGCCCTAGACCGGTGCTAACCTCAAGATTAGTCTTGAGTTATGGCGTTAAGATCACATCTAATTGTATCAGTGTTATACCTCCCGGTTATCTATCCATCCATCTGTGCGTCTTCTCCTTTACAAACTACCAACCTGCCCACTCAGCTTTCCTTCCCTCTCTTCCACACCATTGAACTTAATCTAAAACCTCAACCTGCATCATTAAGAATTTAGCTAATAAATCCTCAATTCGATCTGAAACAGCTATTCTTCAAATAGAAAAACATTCATGTGTGCCCTTGATCTATTCACTTGTAAGGAATTTTATCCGCATCTACTTTAAAGCAAAACGAAACTACCTAGAACTTAAGAAAAGAACTTGATTTACGACAGGTGTAACAAACAGAGTTAAATGAGATGACAGAAAAGTAGGTATACATTTAAAGCGTAATTGCGTATTTACCGAGATAAGCAGATAAATCTCTCTATTTCTAGTCTTATTTTTAACTCCATTAAGTTGTCGCCTCCGGCATCTTCCTTGCTTCTCCTTTCTGTTCTTTTTATCTAATTCTTATTTCTTCTGACGTAAGTTGCCTCTCAGCATCTCCTTAGGCTAAACCACGATGAGCAACCCTTTGAGGACGCAGTTATCTTTAGAAAAGATCTTCATAACCAAAAATCTAATGAGCACTGTCATTGAAAGCACTAGCCCTCATTTCAACAACGCGGTCTACGAGAAGTGAAATAAGGATGACTCAAGTAGATAAAAAAGAATATCCCTTTATTACTTGATCTTGAAAGAGAAGTTTGTAAGATTTTTATATTTTTCTCTAGATGGTTGAGTCTATGAAATTAATTTTAACAAAATTTAAACGACTGTAAGCTAGTTCAATTGTGAAACCCGTAGAAAAAACTCAGGTTTCCATTAGAACCAGTTTTTGGTTCCAAAGGAGCTGAAACAAAAAAGAATCCCTTTTTCTGGAAAGGAACCGAAAACGATGAATCCGTTTTGAAGGAGACTCTATTTAGACCTCTAAAGGAACACAATTTTAATGAACCCTATTTCCAAAGAACCTATCTTTCGCTTTGCCTCCTTCGACATTTTACCTAATTAATAACACAACTTTTACATTAAAGCACATATCAATCGAACTCTGATGGTCATAATTTAATAAAGAGAATTAAAGTACACAATATTATCACAATTAGAATTATTATAAAACAATATAATTATACCATATATAATTATACCATTAAGCCATTTCCCTTTCGGGGTAAGCGAGACTCACTCGGTGAAATCGAAAGTCGTATTTGGTTGGAGTATTCTGTGAAGGTCACCAGCCTTCAGCAGCCTAGTGGTCGTCCTCGTAGGACGACACGAAAAGCATATACACAAAAACACACACACACATATATATGCACATATATATAGATACATGCCTCTAGTGAATAAATGAGTTAAAATAGTAAAAATAATTGATCTTAAAAAGCCCAAAAATTTCCGCATTTTATAAATTTTGCCCGCTTGAACTATTGAAATTGAAATTGTCATAATTATTCATCGAAAGTCTTGTATTATTATTATTATTATTATTATTATTATTATTATTATTATTATTATTATTATTATTATTATTATTACTTTGTGGGGTGTGGTAGGGGGTATAATTTTTAAAGATTTCATATATGAAATATTATATATAATTTTCATTTGCTTCATGTAAAAATTGTATGAACAAATTGAAATGGTATAAAATACTTCACACTTTGTATAATTTTTTCGCCTGTGAAGCTGCAAATTGAAATAAGTGTGATATGTTATTTTCCGTTATAAGTTTAAAATATAGAAGTGTTTTTCAGGTCATGATGTACAGGTTCATTGAAATTTAACTGTAATAGTTGTAAATGTCTCTATTATCAGAAGTTTCAAACTAGCATAGAGCAATAAATCTACTGCTCCTACTTAGATAGCAATTATCGCTACTTTGAGCAGATTTTAGTTTATGTTAATAACATTGTATCTGAATATTCGAAAAGTAAAATTAGGCTTAGAATTTACATAACAAAAAATTTTATGAATCAAAAACTCCACTATTTTAATTATAATTTTTTAGCTTGAAAATTTGCCAAAATATTGAGTACTTAAAACTGAACTTGAAAAGAAATTAAAATTAAAAGTTTCAAAATTGTGGAACTTCAAAAATTGGAATTATATATGCGGCAACATTATCGCACTTATTTTAATTTTCAACTTGATAAAACAAGTAATATATCGTTTTTATTTGAATATAATATTTCAAAATTACTAATTGCAAAATTGCAGAGAAAAATCTGACATTTCATTTACACCATGTCTACCTAAACTATTTGTGAACAGTTTTGTTAAATAAATAAAAAAATAAAATAAATGGAGTCAAGAATAAAAAATGCAGTTTGTGTTGATAATTGTTATTCCTCTGGGTATCAAAAGATGTGCAAATAGGAGATACGGTCTATAGTTGAATTGAATAGCATCTCTGATTGTTTTCAGCGGAAGCATGTGGTGTTATGTGTAGCGTGAGATAAAGCTTTTTATAAAACGTCATACAATCCGATATACGTAACGCAACGATATACAGTGTGTTCTGTTGAAAAAAGTTATATTCGACCGAGTAATCACTATGACACTTTTATGCGCATAGTTCTTCTAATCCGATTTTTTATACAATGGATTACATAATCCACTGTAATCCAGTGTAATTTACAGTAATCCACTTGTAATGCGACAATCCACTTGTAATCAGATAATGCACTTGTAATCCTCTAATCCTCCTGTAATCCGTTCATCTACCTGTAATCCGTCAATCCACCTGTAATCCGTTCATCCACTTGTAGTCCACGACAATCCACTTGTAATTTACATAATTCGTAGTAATTCAGTCAATCAAAGTAATCCACTTGTAATTCATTTAATTTACCTATAACCTAGAGTAAATCACTTTTAATCCAGATAAGTTGGATTAGTTACGGTAATCCAGAGATCCAGATGTAATCGGAATTAATTCACAGCAATCTGTTTGTGATTCAAATAATACGTAATTTAGGTATTTCAAGTAATCCACTTTCAGTCCAAGTTAGCCCACTTATAATTGAAGTTGTTCTCCTTATAATACATGTAATGCAATTGTAATCCACATAATATAAACTAATTTAAATAATCCAAGTAATCCACTTGTAATCCACATATTTCGAAGTATTTCACGTAATCCACTTTTAAGACAAATTAATCCGCCTATAATATAAGTAATGCCCTTACAATCCACATAATTTGGAGTTATTTAATTTCTGTAATCCACTTGTAATCCGATTAAGTCGGAGTAATTTAGGTAATCCAAGTAATCCACTTGTAATCCATTTAATTCATCTGTGATTTAAAGTAAATAACTTGAAATTCATATAATTCAGAGTAGTTACGGTAATCTAGAGATCCAATTGTAATCGGGAGTAATCCACAGTAATCTTTTTGTAATTCAAATAATTCTAAGTAATTCAGGTAATTCAAGTTATCCACTTTTGGTCCAAGTTAGTACACTTTTAATCCAAATGAGTTCACGTATAATACAAGTAATGCACTTGTAATCCACGTAATATGGAGTCATTCAAATAATCCACTTGTAATCCACATAATATGGAGTAATTCGAATAAGCCACTTGTGATCCACATAACTAAATGTATTTGACGTAATCCACTCTCAAGCCAAATTAATCCGACTACAATATACGTAATGCAATCCACATAATTTGGAGTTATTCAATTTATGTAATCCACTTGTAATCCAAGTGAGTCGGAGTAACTTAGGTTATCAATGTAATCCACTTGTAAATTTAATTTATTTATAATCTAAAGTGAATTACTTTTAATCCAAGTATTTTGGATTAGTTACGGTAATCCAGAGATCTAGTTGTAATTGGGAGTAATCTACAGTAATCTATTTGTAATTCAAATAATTTTGAGTAATTTAGGTATTCCAAGTAATCCACTTTCAGTCCAAGGAAGTCCACTTTTAATCCAAGTTAGTCCCCTTATAATACAATTAATGCACTTGTAATCCACTTGATATAAAGTAATTCAAATAATCTAAGTAATCAACTTGTAATCCACACAATTCGTAGTAATTCACGTAATCCACTTTTGAGACAACATAATCCGCCTATGATATAAGTGATGCTCTTGCAATCCATATAATTTCGAGTTATTCAAATTATGTAATCCACTTGTAAACTAAATAATTCGGAGTAATTTAGGTAATCCGAGTAATCCACTTGCGAACCATTTTTAATCTGGAGTGATATGCTAGTATCTTGGTGTAATCCAGTTAATGCAGGGATTCACTTGTAATCCGAAGAAATCCACAGTAATCTATTTGTGATTCAAATGATTGGGAGTAATTCAGATATTCTAAGTAATCCACTTTCAATCTAAATTAATCCACGTGTAATACGAGTAATAAACTTGTAATCTAGGTAATGTAGAGTAATTAGAATAATCTAAGTAATCCACTCGTAATCCACATAATTCGAAATAATTTACGTAATCCAAGTAATTCAAGTAATCCACTTGTAAACCACTTTTAATCTATAGTAAAGCACTTGTTTCCCGGAGTAATACACTTGTGTTCTGAGGGGTAATTTAGAGTGAAAAATTGTAATACAAATAATTTAAAGTAATCCAGGTAATTCCATATATCCAAATGTAATCCAGATAAATATACTTATGATTTATGGTAATCCAGTTGTGATTCAAATAATTAGGAGCAATCTAATTATAACATTTTCAGTCCAAATTAATCCAGTATAATCCACTCGTTATCCACATTAATTCATGGCAATCCACATAGTCAAAGTAACTAAACAGTCAAAGTAACTAATACAATCAAAGTTATCTACCTAAAATCCACAATAATCCACATTGATTGATTTTTAATTTAAATAATTTAGAGTATTCAGGTCATCCATTTAATTCAATTATTATCTAAATTAATCCACATTTAGTTTATATTAATTCACTTGTAATCCACCGTTTTCCACCGTAATCCACAGTAATACGTTTGTAATTCATACAACCTAGAGTAATTTAGGTATTATAAGTAATTCACTTTAAATCCAGATTAAACCACTTGTAACTTTCATCATTTATAGTAATTAGGGTAATCCAAGTAATCCACTTGTAATCTGCTAAATTTTTATAAATCCACAGGGAATCCACAGTAATCTATTTGCAATCCAAGTAATTTAAAGTAATTCAAGTGATCCACGTAATCTTTTTGTAATCCACATTTATTCACCTACATTATGAGGTAATCCACTTGTAATCCGAGGCATTTAAATTCATCCACAGGAATCCACAGTACTCTATTTCAAATCCAAATTATGTAATACACTTGTAATCCATATTCATGCACATATAATCCACAGTTATCCATTGGTAATTCAGGTAATTTAAAGTAATTTGGGTAATCTATGTTATTAACTGGTGATTCAGATTAATCAAGGTAATTCGGAGTAATCCACTTTAATAATCCCCATAGTTATTAAATATTTGGATGAAATTTTTTTGCTTATAATTAATTTGTTTAACTGAATATTCAAATATTTCATTGTTGGTTCAGAATTGATATTTTTAGATGAAAATTTATGTATTTCGTTGAAACTTAGTCTTTTTTGGCAGAAAATTAATCTTCTTTGTTGAAAATTCATGATTTCGGTTAAAAATTCAACTGTCTTTTGAAAATCCGACTTTTTGAGATGAAAATTTACCTGTTTTATAGAAAATTCATTTATTTGTTTGAGAATTTAACTATATTGTTAAGATATCATTTTTTCTTTAACATTAATTTTGATGTTTTAAATTAATTTTTTAATTAAAAAAATAACAGTTCCATTCCTAATCAAAATTTTATCTGTTTTAGTTGAAAATGTAACTGTTTGGTTGAAAGTTAAACTAATTTGTTAAAAATTTCGTTTTCTGGTTAAAGATTCTTGATTTTAGCTGAAAATTGAATTTTAATTTTAATTAAATTCGACAGTTAAAAATTAATTTTTTATAGTGAAAATTGAACTATTTCATTTTCAGCAAAAATTTGTCTTTCTTAGTTGGAAATTTTTGTATTTTGTGTAAAATTCAACTATTGGGTTGAAAATTTATGTGTTTTTTTTCAAATTTGCTTTTTTTGGTCAAAAATCATTGTTCTGGCTTCAAAATTTAGCTAATTTGCAGAAAATTTATGTGTTTTCTAGAAAATTCGTATTTTTGGCAACAAAATAATCTTATTGGTCGAAAATTCATCTTTTTGGTTGAAAATTCAATCATTTGGTTGAAAATTTGCCTTTATTGTAAAAAGTTCGTCTTCTTTGTTAAAACTTCAACTATTGGGTTCAACTTCCCTGTTGAAAAATCATTTTTTTGATGGAGATGCATCATTTTCGTTGAAAATTAAACTATTTTGTTAAAAGTCTCATTTTTTAAATTTTTAATCGTTTAAATATTAAAAAATTATTTTAAAAAACTAATGGAAACTTTATTAAATGAAAGGATACATTAGAGTATCCTTTGCTAAAACATTGTTAAAGAAATATCTTTTTCCTTTTTTTTTTTCAATAAGCTATGTATTTGAATGTATAAGTATGATTATAAGACTCATATCAACTATAATAAAAACTTATTTTCGACTTTCAACGTAAATTAATTGTGTACGCAATTAAAAATTGTTTCAACAATTAAAAAAGTCAGTCAAAAAACAAGTAGAAATCAAAAAAATATCCATTCATGATTGTTTGTGCAAAAAAGATTTGTTTATTGTGATCAGTAACCTTAATATTACGTTAAACTCCAAATCAGCACTTATGGGGGATTCTTTGGGGCCCCATAAGAAAGTCTTAAAGTTGTATAATATTAAAAATTGTAGAGGATTTTTACTCTTTGAACTATTCTGAATATGCTCTTGTATTATAAGTTATGTATTTAGAAGAAGTTATCTTTTCCCATGTTAAATCAATGGAAAAATTCATGGTCTTTAGGGCAATGGTGAATATTAACCAATTTCGCTCACATTTTGAAATAATTGTCTTGGGCATTTAAATAAAACTAGGGGTTTGAAACAAAAGGACACAACTTTTTTTCACAATATAAATAGTATATATTTCATGCTATTAGTATAAGATTCCAGAATTTGCAAAATCAAGTTTTTACATTTTTCAACTTTTAAAAAAAAATTGTATTAAAGTTTCCGTTTCAGCAGCTCATGGAAAACTAAATTTTCTTTCAAATGATCTATTATACATGCAAATAACGTCGATAGACATCCGGCAATCACCCGAAATAAAAGCGGTATATCATAATATGGTCCAGGTTCCTCTCCTCCACCAATTTAGTAATTTGTAAATATTAAGTGAAATATTAAAGTCATCCGTTTGTTCCAACAAAAATGGATTTAGTTGCTGTGAAAGCTACTACACTTTTTTTGTCTTAACAAGATTTTGTTTTAAACAACAAATTTGTTAAGAGAACCAACATTTCTTTGAGATAGCAGAAAGTTTTGTTGCGTCTACATTAGCTACCAAATCTGTTTATTGTCCAAACAAAACATTTTACTTGTTTGTGTCATTCTTTCCCAAAAAACAGGATTTTTGAGTATAGTTACGAAATATTATACTCTCAAAAATTATTATGCTTCTGAATAATAAGAACGCACTGTATGTGCGTGTGGCATCACTCTAGAGTAATCACACTAATGTTGGCTAAAATTGCTTGCGTAACGTGCACTGATATTTCTCTTGTTATTCTTCCGTCTTAATTTAAATTGGCATTCTTAAATTGTTTTTAAATTCTTCTATTACCCTAATAAGTAATTTAAAAGGTCAAACACAGTATTTTTTGAAAACACACAACTAATTATTAGACAAAAAGCAAAATGTAACAGACAAATCAGCTTTTTAAGAAAATTTCAAATGGTAGAAGGCGTAAAAATTTAATGTGTTTAAAATGAAAACATAAAATGTATTCATTTTGTGATTATGTTTAATAAGAGTTAAGAAAAGCTGCGCATAGAATGAAATGATCGTGTCACGTTCCCGGTCACGATCATCGAGTAATATAAATAATATGTTATTAGCTACTTTGCGTTTTCTAGCCGCAAGCATAGTTTCTCGAACGTTGCGAATGCGTACTTTTAGATCCATATACTTTGCGATAGGAAACTCGATGACTTCGATCATTGCTTTCTCCAGAATCAATTACAGAAAGATTTAAATTGAAAATATGAATATAACTCCTAATAATTGTAATTTTAAATTGACGGAAATGTTTTATTGTTATTATGGCATTGGATAGAAAATAAAAATATTTGAGTTTCACTTGATTTCAAAGATCCCCTAGATCAAAAGCCATAAACATAAACGCTACGTACATGAAACGTGTTTAGAATAAGTCTCTCTCATTTTCTCTTGTCCTTTTTCTTCATTTTCTCCTTTTTACATTTTCACTTCCTTTCATCAATTTGTGAAAAACTGAAATATGTATTCTGAAAGTACTATCAGAAATTGCTTAAAAATTCAATTGAGTTTTAGTTGAAAATTGTTATTTTTCCATGGTGATTTTTGCCTTATGTAATAAAATTTACTCTAAAAGAATATAGATGTGTCATTTTGAAGATTTTTTTTAATTTCAGCAATAATTGTGCGCGACCATGTTAGCGCTTCAGCTGTCGATTTTTTTCCTAATAGCATGTGCCCAAAAATCCCCAAAAACAAGGTGTTATGTTTTTCAAAGCAGAATTTTACGTGAGTCTTTTTTTGAAATTTGATTTTTTTGTCAATTTTTATTTTTCTTTCAAACATAAAAATAAGGTCCTGTTCAATGTTCTCTATAAATTTAAATCTTCAGCAAACATCTACGAAAAAAATATTGTAGGAAAAAATATAGATGTAAATGTAGGTTTTAATTTTTGGTCGATTTTATTAAAAAATAATAATGATGAAAATATTAATGCCAAAAACAAAGGCTAAATGCTTTTTTATAAAATCTGTTGAGTGAAACTGAAACTGATTTGAAAGGCCTAATGCACTTCAATTGTCATTGCTGAATGTCATTCTGTTTAGAGTTCACTTTTGCCCTTTTCATTAAAAGAAATGATTTATGAAATAAGTCGTGTCCTTCACTTAATATTATCTAATTTAGCAATAAAATTAAGAAATATTTTTTTTTTTAATCAGTGCGAAAGATCTGTCCCACGAATAATTATTATAATTATAGTCTTTAAAAGAAGAGGACCGTATTTTATCACTTATATACCACATTCTTGATGTGTCGTTAATTGTGACATGAAAGCGAAAAATGCTCCGAGTATCATTCAACTTTTAATTTACTTCCGAAAGAGTTTTTTATGCTGCAGGAATTCAAATTTTAGTATAGAAAAAGATGTAATTTTCTGTACTTTCATTAAAAATAAATTTAAAAAAAAAGGAATTTTAATTGATATTTTCTTAGATGAGATTTTATTAATTTTCTGAAAATCTCGAATAGGTGGAAAAATATTCTCATTTGTTTAATTAAAGAAATAGATGTTAGAACAATAAATTTTTGGAAAAAGTGTATTTTTAGATTCGTTTTGTTTTCAGATTTTTTTAGTTTTAAATTCGTGCTTACATCTTATGCAGAGATAATCAAATGGGTGAAATTGAAAAGAGTTAAAAATAATAGAAATAAATCAGTTTGATAAAAGAGGTCACAAAGTGATGAAGCGGAAGAAGAGAAGATGATTAATTTAAGTGGAAAAATAATCTTCCTTACTTTTTTAAATATTTTTTATGCATCTTACTCAACTTTTGATTAGCAATTAATTTCATCCGACTGTAGTTTATTAGCCACGAAGTGGATAAAATTGTCGTAAAGTCCATTATTAAATAAATAAAATTGTTTTAAATAATAATTTTACAATATAAATGACCGATTGGATTATCTGTAAATAAATTATCGATTTTCATAAATTAAATTTAAATATTCATATGGTATCAGAATGTTGGTTTTCGTTTGCTTGCAGTCGATTTCATTTTGAAGTTTGCAACGGAGCTTAGATAATCTCGAAAAAAAATAGGCCAATTTTCTAAAAGGACTTTGAAAATTTGAGAAAAAATGTAATTTGTACGACTTTTGAAAAATTCTATTTAGAAAAGTGGTATCATAATAAGTCTAAAAAATTTCTCAATACTTGTTAAAAACCTGATTGGATTTTCATTACTTTGAATTATATATTAAATTAAAAAATATTAAATAATGAAATAAATTATTGCAAAAATTAGCATTTTCAAATCAAAATCATCAATATTTCCTTGTTTAAAAATTTTTAGATAATTTTAAAGTTTCAAAGTGGAAATTGTTATTCTTGATTAAAAATTATTAGATTTCAAAAATTAAAATTTTTCAACAAATAGTGTTTTTTACCAGGTGTTGATGTTTTTGCACAAAACAAATAAGATTTTGAAGGTTTATAATCTTCTAATAATTTTGAATTATATTTGCGTTTTTTTTTGGAAATTGGTGTCTTTTATTTAAAAAAATTATCTTTTGTTGAAAACTTGTCTTTTTGGGATGAATATTCATCTGTTTTAGTAAAAGTTTATTATTATTTATGTTGTTGCTTTTGTGGATTTAACCATTTTGTTGAAAATTAGTCGTTTTTGATTCATCATTTTCGCTGAAAAATCTTTTTTTTTAAGATGAACTATTTTGCTGAAAATTATTTTTTATTTTGTAGGAAAATTAGTTTTTTAAATAAAAATTTATTTATTCTATGTGCGATTGAAAAGTTATTTTCTTTAGCTGAAAATCGAACTATTTGGTTGATAAAAAAATTAATTAATTAAAATTAAGTTAAAGTTAAAAATTAATTTTTATGGGTAGAAAATTAATCCTCTTGGCTAGAAATTTATCTTTTCGGTTAAAAATTTATTTCTTTCATTAAAAATTAATTTTTCACTAAAAATTTAATTATTGTGTTGATAATTCTTTCTTTTTCGTTGAAATTTTTTTTAACAGAAAATTAATCTATTCTAATTTTGGTTAAAAATTTTTCTTTTCTAGTTGAAGATTTATTTGTTTTTTTGAAAATTTGTCTTTATTGTAGAAAATACAATAACTCGTTAAAAATTCATCTTTTGCTTGAAGACACGTCATTTTAGCTAAACATTGATTTCTTTGAGTGAAAATTAAACTATTCCATTTTCAATGAAAAATTTAGTGAAAACTTCCAAAATTCCTTAATATCTTTTAAAGTGTACTGAATTATTCCTAAAATTTTCTTAAAATCTTCCAGAATGATTTTCGATAATTTTCAAAATCTTTTTAAATTTTAAATTATTTTTAAAATATTTCAGAAACTCTTGAATATTTTTTAAGATTTGTTGAAGTTTTGCAAAAAAATTTTTAAAAATTTCTAAAAATTAAAAAAATTGCCTCTTTCTTGACAATTTTGGAAATATTTATAGTGTTTCGAAATCTTTTAAAACATTTTCGTAAAATAAATTTTTTTAAATAAAAAATAATTTTTAATTTTTTACAAAAATCTTGAGAATTTTTTTCATTATTTTGAAACATTCAAAACATTCTAAAATTTTGTAATCTTACAATTTAAAAAAATTTTGCTTAACAATCTTTCACATTCTTTTCCAAAATTGCAGAATATAATTTAAAGTGTTTTAAAATATTTGAAAATACTTTCTAAAAATTATTTTTTTGAAATAAAAAATAAAATTTTCCCTGCAATCATAACAAGCAAATTTTATTATCTTAAAACTGTTCAAAATCTTTAAAAAGCTCAGAAATTTTATTTAAAAATTTTTTAAAATCTATATTTTGTATAAAATTTTGTAAAATATTTTCAAATTTTAAATTATTTTAGCATCTTTTTAAAACTTCTAAAACTTTGATATATCTTAAGAAATAATTCTAATTCTTTCTGACTTTTTTTTTTTTAATTACGTACAAATTCAAAAAATTGTCTTAAAATCAAAGTTTATATAATAATTAAGATATTGTAAGTTTTTGTCTTCAATTTCATTTTTCTTAACTAATCATAGCGTAGTAGAAAAATGTTAATAACATAATTATTTTGAAATATTGAAAAGCATTTTAAAAAAATTTTTCTTTTTTATCAATTATGTTTAAAAAATTCCACATTTGAAAAAAATTTTCTGGTTAAAAAAATTTTATCACTTATAGAGAAAAGTTTATAAATTTTATCTTATCTAAAAGAATTATTTTTTGACAAACATAATTATAAAGATTTCTAATTTTCAATAATTTTAGGTTATGTTTACGATTCAGTATTTTACAACAAAAACATATTGTAATTTAAGAGAGATATATAATCTTCTATCAGTTTTGTATTATGTTAGTATTTTTGTAGTAAATTGGGATTTGAAAAAAAATTATATTTCAGAGAAGGTTCAAAACTGACAACAATTTAAGGTTATGTTAGCGTTTTAGGAGCAAAACTGGTATTTTAGAACAAAAATTATTATATCTGGAACAAGATTTCGAATCTTTAAGAAATTTTAAATTATTTTAGCGTTTTTAGTTGTGAAGTGGTATTTTTAATACCAACAAAAATTAGATTTAAAAGAACTCAGAATTTTTGAAAAATTTTGGTTATGTTAGCGTTTTACACAAAAAATGGATATTTTAAAAAAAAGATTATAATTTAAACTACATTTAGAATCTTTTATCAGTTTTAGATTATGCTAGTATTTTTCGTCGTAAATTGGTATTTTTTGTACAAAAAAAATATTTCAAAGAAGATTAAAAAGTTTTAAAATTTTTAGGTTATGTTAGCATTTCACATCAAAAATTAGTATTTTAAAACAAAAGTGATTATAGTTTAAACAAGATTTGCAATTTTTTTTTAACAATTTCAGGGTATATTAATCTTTTTCTCAGGAAATCATTATTTTTAACCACAAATCATTATATTTTAAAGTTTTATAATTTTTTAACAATTTCAGGTTTTGTGAGTGATTTACACTAAAAGCGCGCATTTTAAAACAAAAATAATTTTAATTTGAACAAGATTGAGAATCTTTCAAAAATTGTGGCTTGTCTTAGCGTTTTTTAACGAAAATTGGAATTTTTAAGTACCAACAAAAATTATATTTAAAAGAAGATTCACAACTTTTAAGAATTTTAGGTTATGTTAGCGTTTTATGCAAAAAATGGGTATTTTGAAACAAAAATCATTACAATTTAAACAAGATTACGAATATTTCAAAAATTTTGGATTATGTTAGCGTTTTCCGTCATAAATTTGTATTTTTAATGCTAACAAAAAATAGATATGAAAGAAGATTCACAGCTTTTAAAAACTTTAGGTTATGTTTGTATTTTACAGCGAAAAATGGTATTTCAAAATAAAAATAATTATAGTTTAAATAAGATTTTCAACTTTTGAACAGTTGAGTATTTAGTTACTGTTTTTGTCGAAAATTAGTATTTTTAATTTAAAAAAATGATGTATTATATGAGAGTTCCTTTTAAAGACGATTTACAATTTTTGAATAATTCAAGGTCGTGCCAACATTTTTTTCTTAAAATCGGTTGTTAAAAATCATGAGATTTTTCACATTATCAGTTATTTATGAAAGTCACTATTTTTTGCGTTTCATACCGGACATTAGTACATTTAATAAAAAAAATAATTGGATTTCAAAGAAAATAAAAAAATTTTGAAACAATTTTAGGTTATGTTAACATTTTACTCAGGAAATCGGTAATTTTAAACAAAAAGTGTTAGATTTAAAAAAAGATTTGCAATCTTAAACAATTTTTTGTTATGTTATGTCAATATTTTTTGTATAAAAATCGCTATTTTTTATAAAAAAAACCATTAGATTATAAGGAATATTCACAATATTTGAACAATAATAAGTTATGTTCGAATTCTAAAGTTAAGACATAAATTATCAAAAATCATCAAAAATAGTGTTCTTGCTTTTCTATTATTTGAGATAATAAATAATATTGAGTAAAAATTTTAAAAATAATATTTTACCTTGAAACATTATTATTATTTTTATTAAAAATATTATTAAACATTGACCTTTCAAATAATATTGCACCTTGAAGCCAAAAGAAAAATTTTCTGTACAAAAATTGAATTTTGAAACAGAAAATAAAAGTTTGCAGAAAAAAATTAATTTTGAAGAAAATAGTTAAATTTCAGCCAAGAGATAAACATTTATGAAGAAAAAAAAATAAAAAATCCAGCAAAGTAACTCAACTTTTACTTACGTTGTTAAATATTCAATTCAGAAATATAAGTTTTTAACAAAATAGTTTAAGTTTCTACTAACAAGATGAATTTTCAACTAAAAATATAAATCTTCAACAAAAAAATGATTTAAAAAAAAATTGTTCAACCAAAAGTTTTAAGCAGAATAGTTGAATCCTCGAATAAAGAAGATTAATTTTCAACAAAACGATTGCATTTTTATCTAAGAAAAAAGAAATTTCTACTAAAACAGATGAATTTTTAAATTAAAAAGACAAATTTAAAAAAAATATTTGAATTTAATACAAAAAAGACTTCAGTTGACTTTACAACATTAAATTATAATTCTTAAACATTAAGTGAATTTCCTACTAAATAGCTGAATTTTCAGCGAAACAGTTGAATTTTCAACTAAAAATCACGACTTTTGAACAAAATTTTTGAATTTTCAACCAAACAGCTGCTTGCTTATCCAAGAAAAATGCAATTTTCACCAAAACAGATGAATTTTTAAAATTAAAAGACAAATTTAAAAAATATATTTAAATTTTCATAAAAAAAGGACTTTAGTTAAACTTTTTAACATTAAACGTGAGTTTTAAGTAAGAAGAAAATTTTTTAGGAAATAGTTGAAGTTTCATATAAAAAAGGCGAATTTTTAAGGAAAAATTAAATATTGAACAAAAAGGATATTTTTTAAACAAACTTGTTGAATTTTTACGCAATCAGTTAGATTTTTAACCGAGAAAGTTTGAATTTTCACTGAAATATATGAATTTTTAAATTAAAAAGACAAAATTTCAAAAAATACTTGCATTTTCATGAAAAAAATATTTCAGTTGACTTTTCAACACGAAATATTTTTAATTTCAAAAGCTGTAAATTCAAAATTTCACCACTTTTGAAAAATTCGAATAAAAATTTTTGAATTTTAAGCGCTTTGGATTTGAAAATGGTCCATTTTTAAGTAGTAGGATTAATTAATTCTCAGATATTTAATATTTTCTAATATTTTAATTATTTTAAGTATTATTTTTTAAATATAAAATATAATTATTTTCAAACGATACAATTTGGAAGGATTAAGAAATAAAACTAAACCATTTTCAATTATTCGATATCTGTTTTTAATTTATGATTGTTCAATTTTAAACAATTTCAGTTGAAATAATTTTCATGTTTGAAGTTTTGAGATAAAAGATGATCATGATTTAAAAAAATTTAATTTGCAGCACTGGAGGATTTTAAAAAAGTCATACAAATTTCATAATGTTTGAAATCATTCTTAGTTTTTTATGTAATAGACTAATAAGGTTAAAGACTCCACTCATGTTTAAAATTGAAAAATTGTAATTGTAATAGATTTAAGCAATTGCATTATTTTTACAAAAACTAATATCAAAAGACTAAAAATGTAAGGATTCTTCTTTATTCTAAGTATTTTTAGTAGTGAAAAAATAAAAAACTCATTATCTAAAAAAAATAATAATAAAGAAACATAGTAAAACTTTAAATATATTTATTTCGAAAACTTTAGTTTTCGATTATTAAATACATTTTTTGTACAATTTTAAACATTCAAAATTAATCCGAAAGAATTTTAAACATTAGAAATTAAAATGAATTTTCTTTAACACTCGTATGCTTTAAAACTTTAAATAATAAAACGAACTAATTAAACAAAACAGGAATAAGAAAATAAAAGCATCTGCAATCCAACCTCATGTTGCGAACAAATTAAGATTATTTATTTTTGATTTTGTACGCTTTTATTCAAAAAATATAAAATATTAAGGCGTCCACTTTGAAGTTTCAATAATTATATTTGAGCTTATCGGCGCAGAAAATTTGTAACCGCTTCATAATTTTATGAGTACAATTATTCAAAAATTAAGAACACTTACTTTTACATTTTACTTGTAAAATTTAAATTCTTAACAAACAATAAATTACTGACGCAGTCAACTTAGAAATTTTTAGTAGTTTAATGAGTGAATTAACTGTCGTGCAAATCTAAAGGTAATCAAAATTAACAATTACAATCTACATTTGCATTATTGAAATTGATTAGGTGAACCAATATTCTTAATTTTTCAATTATGATTTAATCTTAAAAGAAAATAATTAAAAAACAAAATCATCACTACCAACCAACTTCATGCTGCGAACAGAATGTATTAGGTTATTTCACAATCAGCAGCTGTTCAGACAATATTAACTTATCGTCTCCAATTGCGAATACTGCTGGTATTACAAATGCCTTGCT
>JAUELO010000099.1:733625-750419 GCA_032357855.1 Amphibolips quercusostensackenii
GTGCAGGTAATAATATTTCATTTTTAATAAAAGATATGAATTTTTAACCAAATAGATAAATTTACAACCGAAAAAATGAATTTTCAAGTAAAGTTATGAATCTTCAACTAAGAAATTAATTTTTCACAAAGTATCAGCAACAGGAGTGTCAACTTTTTTTTTGCAAAATAGTTGAATTTTCAATCAAAAAGATTTATTTTCTACGAAAACAAATCAATATCATTCATAAACATTCAACTAAATTGTTAAATTTTCAACTGGAAATAAATATATATTTCGAACTAAATAGTGGAATTGTAAACTAAAAAAGATGAATTTTCAACAAAAAATGTAATAGTTAAATTTTCAGTTGAAAAAGTTAACTTTTATTAAAAGAAATGATTATTAATAAAATATTTAATTTTTTAACTAAAGGCATAAAGTCACAACTAAAATTATGAATTTTTAACCAAAGAAAATGTATTTTTAACAAAATATTTTAATTTCCAAACAAAAAAGGTGAATTTTTAACAAGAAATTTTAAGCTCAACTAAATAGCTTAATTTTTAACTAAGAATAACAAATTTTTAACCAAATAGTAGAATTATTAACTAAAAAGATGAATTATCAACAAAAAATGTAATAGTTAAATTTTGAGTCAAAAAAGTTAATTTTTATAAAAAGAAATAATTATTAAGAAAACAGTTTATTTTTTAACCAAAGACATGAAATTTCAACTAAAATTAAAAAATTAGAAAAAAATGAATTTGGAACAAAATAGTTTAATTTTCAACCAAAAGAGGTGAATTTTCAAACCAACCCGAAAACAAGAATTTTCAACAAAAAAAATAATTTTCAACCAAACAGTTAATCTTTAAAAAAAAAAAAAATTTCTACAAAAAAAATCAATATAATTCATAAATATTTAACCAAATAGTTAAAATTTTAAATGAAAATAATAAATTTTAAACCAAATAGTAGAATTGTAAAATAACAAAATGAATTTTCAATAAAAATTGCAATATTTTAATTTTAACTTTAAAAAATTAATTTTCATAAAAAGAAATGATTATTAACAAAATAATTTATTCTTCAACCAAATAAATGAATTCACAACTAAAGTGATGAATTTTCAACTAAAACTATGAATTTTCAAGCAGAAAAAAATGTATTTAAAACAAAATTTGTTAATTTTTAACCAAAAGAGGTGAATTTTCAAACCAACCTGGAAATATGCATTTTCAATAAAAAATTCCATTTTTAACCAAATAGTTAGATTTTCAACTAGACAGAACGAATTTCGAACCAAATAGTAGAATTATAAACTGAAAAAGATCAATTTTTAACCAAAAGTGTAATAGTTGAATTTTTATTTAAAAAATTTAATTTTAAATTTAAGAAAAAATCATTTTTATCAAAATGGGTAGATTTTCCACCAAATAGTTAAATTTGCAACTAAAAAGAACAAATTTGAAACGCAATAGTAAATTTTTAAAATAAAGAAGCTGAATTTTCAACCAAAAATTTAATAGCAAAATTTGTAGTTAGAAAAGTTAATTTTTATAAAAAGAAATAATTATTAACCAAACAGTTAATTTTTTTAACCAAAGACATGAATTCGCGGATAAAATTACGAATTTTCAACTAAAATGATACATTTTTAACTAAAAGTATTAATTTTTAACTAAAATTAAAAATTTTCAAAACAAAAAATATATTTTAAAGAAAAAAGCTTTATTTAGACAAAAGAGGTGAATTTTCAAACCAACACGAAAATATTAATTTTCAACAAAAAATTTAATTTTCAACCAAATAGTTGAATTTTTAACTATAAGGAACAAAAATTTATATAATTAGTAAAATAAGAAACAAAAAAAGATGACTTTTAAATAAAAATGGTAAAAGTTAAATTTTTATTTAACCAAATAGTTTAATTTTAAACAAAGAAGGAGGACTTTTTTCGGAAACTGTTGAATTTTCAAGAAAAAAAATGAATTTTCTTCATAATACATAAATTTTTAATTAAAAGGTATCAACATTCAACAAAAAATAAAAGATACTTACATTTTTATTTTAAAAAGTTATTTTTAATTTTCAACAAATCAAAATTCAGCAAAATAGGCAGATTTTCCACGAAATAATTGAATTTTTAAACTAAAAAAAAATTAATTTTGGATCAAGTAGTTGTAATTTGAACTAAAAAATATAAATTGTCAAACAAAAATGGAATAGTTAAATTTTGAATTAAAAAGTAGTAATAAAATTTTTGATCGTAACAGATGAATTCTCAACTAAAAATGAAGTTGTAGGCTTTTTGATAAAAATAAATCATTTTTAACCTGTAGGATAAAAAAATTACCTAAAAATCTTCCAGATTCTTCTTTGAAAATTTTGGAAATCTTTTTAAATATTTTTTGTTAAAAAAAATTTTTCATAAAAAAAAGGAGAGTTAGTTTTTATAGAAATTTTGAAAGAATTTTTTGTTCATTTGAAACCTTTCGAAATTTTTAAAAATATATATTGTGTTTGAAATGTTTTAAAATCTTTTTACGTTTTAAATTATTTTGGATTACTTTATATGAAATAAATAAAAAATATATATTTTATTTTATACAAAATAAAAATTTCGGATAACTATTTAACGCTTAAAAATTTTCAACTAAAGAAAAGGAATTCTTAACAAAAAGTTTAATAGTTGATATTTCAACTAAAAAATATTTTTATTTTTAATAAAAAAGAGTTGAATTCATCCGAAACGTATGGATTTTTGAACAAAATTTTATTAATTTAAATAATTAAATTTAATTTTGCAACCAAAGAAATCAATTTCCAATACAAATAATTAATTTTTACCCAAAAAGTAGAATTTTGAAACAAATAGTTTGCCTTTGAACCTAAAAAATAAGTTATTAATGACAAATATAATTTAGTTTTTAAAATTTTTAATAAAATTATAATTTGAGAGGAAAAATTAATTATTAGCACAAAATGAAAATTACAAATAAATATTTATCTAAAAATTTTTTTTTATTCATTCTAAGGTTATACAAATAAAAATTTTCTAAGATTCTTGAGCGAAATCAAAAAGATTTTTCAAGATAGATTTGTCAAATTCAAATTTCAACAGAAACTTAATTTAAACCAATTAGTTTCATTTTCACTAACAAAATATTAAATATAACTGAAAAATGTAATGCATAATAAATTTTTTAAAACTTTCCGAATTGTTTTAAAATGTTTTTTTAAAATTAGTTTTTTCAAATAAGAAAATTTTTTTATTTTTTTAAACCGAAATCTTTTGAAATTAACATTTTGTTCTAAATTTCTTGGAATCTTCTCTAATTTTAAATTATTTTTGAATATTGTCAAAATTTCTAAACCTTCTGAATATGTTTTAAAATTATTCGAATTTTTTCTACAATTAAATTTTTTTCCAAAATCTTCAAACACCTCTATATTGTTTTAAAATATTTCAAATATTTTCAAGCATAGAATTATTTTTGATTCTTCTCAAAACTTTTTAATATATCTTTAACTTACTTGAATTTTCTATTTTGTAATCCTGCAAAACTGAAAATTTTTGCCTCAAAATCTTCTACATTATTTTTTGAAAATTTAGAAAATTATTTGAAATGTTTTAAAATCTTTTTGAATTTTTTCTTAAAGTTAATTTTCAAAAATAAAAAATCATTTCAAATTTTGCCAGCAATCTCGAAAAAAATTTATTCTCTTGAAACCCTTAAAAATTCTTAAAAATTTTGTTTTGAATCTTCAAAAATCTCCATTTTGGTTCAAATTTTTTGAAATGCTTTATTGCATACAAAATTTTTAAAAAATCAAGTATTCTTAGTAATAATTTGCTCAAATTCTTATTTTTTAATACAGTAATAAAAAAAGTAATTTAAATTTTAGTTAAAATTCAACCGCAGTGATATTTTTAAAAATTATCATTTTATTTGAAAAATATTTCACATTAAAATTAAAATTAAAATGTACTGTGTAAAATTTATTATGTTAAATGTAATATGTAATATGTTATATGTAAAATGTAATATGTAAACTGTAATATGTAAAATGTAAAACTCAAAATGTAAAATGTAATATGTAAAATGTAATATGTAAATTGTAATATGTAAAAGTGTAATATGTGATATGTAAAGTGTAATATGTAAAATGTAATATGTAACATAAAATATGTAAAATGTAATATGTGAAATGTATTATGCAAAATGTAATATGTAAAATGTAATATGTGAAGTTTAATATGTGAAATTCCATATGTAAAATGTAATATGTAAAATTCAATATGTAAAATGTTATATGTACAATGTAATATGTAAAACGTAATATGTAAAAGTGTAATATGTAAAGTGTAATATGTAAAATGTACTATGTAAAATGTAATATGTAATATGTTATATGTGAAATGAAATATGTAAAGTATAATATGTACAATAAAATATATAAAATGTAATATGTCAAATGTCACATGCAAATTGTAATATGTAAAAGTTTAATATGAAAAATATAACATGCAAAGTGTAATATGTAAAATGTTATATGCAAAATGTGATATGTAAAATGTAATATGTAAAACATTTAATATGGTCCAAAATCATAGTGCTCAAAAACACGAGACTCAAAAATATAAGGCCTAAATCTGGTTGATTTGATAGAATCTTCGATAAATTATACCATTGTGATAATAAAAAGCAACTGCCTTTAAAAAATGGAAATCATGACGGACGAGTTGTTATTGAAAGTACACTTTTTTATTATTTATTGATTATTATATATTTGTTTTTATTATTTTATTATTATTTTCTTTCTCCAGATACAGCAGCGAAAGCTGTAAATATTTTATTGAATGAACTTTTCGAAAAAAAACAAATTTTTTAAGAATCCTGGCAAAATTTTAAATAATTTTTTTGTTAAAAAATTGATTTAAAGAAAAATTAAATAGATTTTAAAATCTTTTTTAAAAAATGTTTCTCAAAAATACCTAAGGAAATATCTAAAAGATTTTAAGGCAATTTTTTTAATTTTGACAAATTAGAACAAAGAATTTGAAAAAAATCAAATCATTTTATAAGATATTTGCAAGTTTCGAAAAAATTAAAAATTTAAAAATATTTCAATAACTTTTAAGACAAAGCTTTCATAAGAATAACAAAATTTCTTAAGATTTCTGGGAAAATTTTTAATGATTTTTTTAATTTAAAAAATCAATTTTTAAAGCAAATTTAAAAAATGTTTTGAACTCTTCAAAAGATTTATAAGAATTTGAAAAAATCTTTAAAAATTTTAGGCTTTTTTTTGGATTAAAAATTTTTTTTTAAATTTCAGAAAAAATCCTAATTATTTTAACAGATATTCATAAGTTTTGAGAGAATAAAAAATTTCAAAATATTTAAAAAAATTTCAAACAAAGGCTTCAAGAAAATAAAGAAGATTTCTTAAGATTTTCAGGAAAATTTTTAATGATTTTTTTGATTGAAAAATTAATTTTTAGAGAAAATTAAAACAAAAATTAAACAATTCTTTAAATTAAATTCTTTAAATTTTTTTTTTAAATTTGAGGAAAAATTCCAATTATTTACAAAAATTATTATAAGTTTTAAGGGAATTTAAAATTTTAAATAAATTGAAGAAATAAAAAAAGGCTTTAATAGATTAAAAAAATCTTAAGTTTTCAGGGAAACTTTTATTGGTTTCTTTAATTTACAAAATTAATTTTTAAAACAAAATTGAAAAGATTTTAAAACAATTTAGAAGATTTTAAAAAAATTCCAGAAAAAATCTAAAGGAATTTAAGGCCATATGAACGTAATCTTAAATTTTTTTCATATTTTTTTACATCCAACTTACTTTTACAGGAAACAAGATATCGAGTTGAAAATTTAGAATATAAAATAAAAATCACTAAGAAACGTGTGTTTAAAAAAAATGCGGAAAAAAATTTTAAGGCTACGCTGACATGGCCTCAAGGCAATTTTTGAAAATTTTTCAAAATTTGAAAAAACATTTGAATCATTTAAAAATATAAATAAGTTCATAAGGAATTAAAAATTTGTAAATATTTCAATAAATTTTAAAGAATGATTTTTTTAAGATTCCTGGAAAAATTTCAATTTTTTTTTTTCAATTTGAAAAATTAATTTTTTTTAGGAAATTTAAAAAGATTTCAAAATATTTTGAGATATTTATAAATATGACCAAAAAATCTGGTAGATTTTAAGGCATTTTTTATTTTTTTTAAATGTTTAAAGATTTAGGTAAAATTCCAATCATTTTAAGAGATATTTATAAGTTTTAAAAAAATTTTAAATTTAAAAATATTCAAAAACAATGCTGAACAAAGTTTTTAAGAAATTAAAGAAAATTTTTTATGATTTCTAAGAAAATTTAAAATGATTTTTTTAAATTAAAAAATTAATTTTTGCACGAAATTTAAACATATTTTTAAACATTTCAAAAGATTTGTAAAAGTGTAAAAAAACCTGGAAGATTTTAAGGCATGATTTTTTTGATTCAGAAAAATTCCAATTATTTTTAAAGATATTTATAAGTTTTAAAAGAATTAAAAATATAAAAATATTTTTCAAAATTTCAAACAAAAGTTAAAAAAAATTTTTTTAATTCTTATGATTCCTGGGAAAATTTCAATTGTATTTTGTTATCTGGAAATTGATTTTTAGAGAAAATTTAAAAAGATTTAAAAATATTTTAGAAGATTTAAAAAAAATATCGAAAAAATCGGGAAGATTTAAAAAAAATTTTTTTATTTTGGAAAAACTTGGAAAAATATTTTAAAAAATTTAAGAGAAAGTTCCGATCAATAATAAGTTTCAAGAAATTAAAAATTCGTAAATATGTCAAAAAATTTAAAACAAAGGATTCAAGAGATTACAAAATTTTTGAGATTCTTGGCTAAATTTCAATTGATTTTTTTTATTTTGAAAAATTTTAAAAAAATTTAAAGGAAAATTTCCGATTATTTTAAAATACAATTATGAGTCCTAAAGGAATTAAAAATTTGTAAATATTTAAAAAAAATTGTAAATAAAGATTTAATAAGATTAAGAAAAATCTTGAGGTTTTTAGCAAAATTTCAAATTTTTTTTTAATTTAAAAAATTAATTTTTAGAGAAATTTCAAAAAAAGTTTTCGAAAAAATCTGAAAGATTTTTAGGCAATTGTTTTAATTTTTAAAAAAATTTCAAAAGTTTGAGAAAAATTCAAATCATTTTGAAGAACTTTACAAGTTCTGAAAGAATTAAAAATTAAAAAATACAATAAAACCTTTTAACCAAAATGGGAATTTTTAAAGATTTTGAAATAAAATTTCTAAACTTTTGAAGAATTTTAAAAGATTTCAAGATAATAATAAAATTTTCTTAAGATTGCTGGGAAAATTTTTAATGACTTTTTGTTTAAGATAATTAATTTTAAAGAATATTTAAACATATTTTAAAATATTTCAAAAGGTTTAGAAATTTAAAACAAAATTTAAACAATTTTAAGAATATTAAGGAATTTTATAAGACATTTTAAAATATCTTCCAAACTTCTGTAAGGCCTGATTATCTTTTAAACTGACTCAAATTTTGTTAAATTCTGTAAAATAATAAAAACTTACTTCGAAATTTTTAAAAATCTTTTTGAATTTTTTTATGAATTTCAGGAAAGTTATATGTATATAACGTCAAAAACAAATAAAGAAATGAATTCAAAAAATAAATTGTTACTGAAAAAGCTTATTATGCATAAAAAATTATTTTATTTCTCAAATTATAATGTTGTTGCAAATTATAATATTTAGTTGAAGATTAATTTTTTTTTATTCAGGATTCAACTATTTTGTTGTTAGCTCGTCTTTTTGGTTAAAGAGGTATTTATTTATAATTATTTATATTGATTATATTTATATCTATTTCAGTTTTTTTATTGATTTTTTTTTTGCTTAAATTATTAAAAATGCATATTATTAATTTGTATACATGTAAAATTATCTTTTTTAAACTTCCATCTTTTTAAATAATTTAATGAAAATTTTTAAACTTACTTGTAAGGAAAATAATAATTTTTTCTTACTTGTTTCCCATTTTTGTAAAATGAGTAATTTTTTAAAATTTATTGATTGTATTTTGCAATTATCACACTGTGTGCCAAATTATGATAGGAAAATATAAAACAAGTTGGGTAAAACTATTACTTTCCTAAAATTAAAAAGTAAACTTCCAGCAGTCAAAATTCCAATTTTTTTAATTTGCGCCAGTGGAATTTTCTTCAATTTTCAACAGTAGAAAATTCTATTTTCCTAAGTTTTCAATAGTTGAAAATTGAACTGTCAAAAATTAAAAAAAATTGACTTGAACAGTTCAATTTTCCATTATCTTCTATTTTCAGCAGATTAAACGGTTAAAAATTCCGTTTTTAATTTCATTGAATTTTTAATAATTAGAAATTGGATTTTTCAAAAAAATAAAATTTAGCTTTTAACAGTTAAATTTTTAATTTTCTCATTTATTTATTTATAACTTAACAAATTTTTATTAGGTGATGTAGGTACATTAATGGTATTGTAGAAGGGGCTAATTTAATATTTTAAACAATTTAGTACATGCATTTTCATATCAGTAAAAAAATATAATTTTTTTTTTAAATCCATAAAAAAGTCACTTGTTCAAATTCAAACACCTTTTTTTTTACTCATAAAATAAATCCCGTGGAGAAGGTTCCGGAAATAGACCACGTGTGAATGCAAGTGCATTTACAGACTTTCGCCGAAACAGATCTCTGATGACCCACTACTTGTATAGTGTCCACTTGCAAATACAGATTTCTTATAAGGAAAAAAAAGTCGAATGTGTCAATATTTCATTCAAGTAAGAGAAATTTAAGTGAGTGTGGAAAGCGCTTGATTTAGCACAACTTACTCTAAAAACTCGATTACCATGCATCTTTTTACGAACTAGTGCTTAAAAAGTCGCGCTAGTGCGTAAAAAGTCCTTGTTATTGCGTGGCAACTTCTTTGTCCCTTTTCGATTACTTAAACCTTTTTTGCACGACATCCTTTAAAAACTCGAATATTATGAAATTTTTCACGCACTAGAGCGTAAAAAGACCTTTTTACGCCCTGTCAACTTTTTATCTCTTTTAGGTCACTTAAATCTTTTTTGGACTACCTCCTAAAAAAACTTGACTATCGTGCAGTTTTTTACACAACAGTGCGAAAAAAGACCTTTTTACGCCCTAGAAACTTTTTTGTCTTCTTTAAAGCCAGTTTTTGCGCCCTTAAAACACAAATAACTATTTTATAGAAATCTACGATAAACTGTGTGAAAATTTATAAATTTATAATCAATTTGTTATGGTTGAGGACCATTTGTGCTAACAAGGAGATAATTAAAGTTGGATCTTTTTTTAATTACAGCAATTCCTTCCTGAAAGTCTATTTATCAATAGCGACTTGTTTTTCAAAAAAATTACTTTTTTCCACTTTTTCTTATGGTAGTTAGTAGTTGAATTTTCTTTAGTTCTTAACAGTTAAGAATTTAGTTTTCTTAAATTTCTAATAGCTGAAAATTGAATTATTGAAAATTTGAAAAATTGACTTTTCAAAAGATGGATTTTCCATGTTCTTATAATTTCAGCTAATAATTTCCAACAGATAAAAATTTCATTTTGAGTTTTCTTGCATTTTCCACAGTTGAAAATAGAACTGTTGAAAATTAAAGAAAATTCGAAGTGTAATTTTGAACAGTTGGATTTTTAATTTTTTTTTAAACTTCAAGCAATCAAATCTTCAGTTGTTTAAAACTCAATTTCAATTTGCAAATGTTAAATTCTTGACGGTTGAAAATTAAAAATTAAACTTTCAACAGTTGAACTTTAAATTTTTTCAATTTTCGACAGGTGGGTTTTCTTCAATTTTCAAGAGCTGCAAATTCAGTTGTCAATTTTCAAAAATTTAATTTTCAAAATTTAATTTTTGAATGTTAAAAATGAAAAATTAAATTTTCATCTTTCATCAATTTTCAACAGTTTAAAATTTAATTTTCAATTTTCTTGAATTTTCAACAGTTGAAAATTAAATACTTAATTTTTTTGAATTTTCAATGCTTGAAAATTAAATTTTAAATTTTCTTAAATGTTCAACAGTTAAAAATTAAATTTCCAATTTTGTAAAATTTTATACAGTTAAAAAAATTAATTTTTATTCAAAAAATAATGTCATTAGTTGAAAATAACTTTTTAAATTATTTTATGATCTCAACAGTTAAAAATTTAAATGTTTAAAATTGAAAAAAATTTACTTTTCAAAAAAATGAATTTTCCATTTTATTATAATTTCAGCAAATAATTTTTAGCAGTTAAAAATTGAGTGTTCAATTTTCTTGGATTTATCACAGTTGAAAATGGAATTGTTGAAAATTAAGGGAAATTTAAAATGTAATTTTTAACAGTTGCACTTTTCATTTTCTTCAATTTTAAGCAATTAAATTTTCAACATTTAAACTCAATTTTTAATTTTTAAAAGTTAAATTCTTAACGGTTACATTTTATGCGGTTGAAAACTAAAAATTGAACTTTTAAAATTTAAACTTTAGATTTTTTTTTATTTTCAACAGATGAACTTTCTTTAATTTTCAACAGCTGCAAATTTACTTGTCAATTTAAAAAAATTTAATTTCCAGCGTTAAATTTTTAAATGCTGAGAATCAAGAATTAAATTTTCAACTTTCATCAATTTTGAACAGTTTAAAATTAAATTTTGAATTTTCTTGAATTTTCAACGCTTGAAAATTGAATTCTTTATCTTGTAGAATTTTCAACAGTTGAAAATTAAATTTTCATTTTTCTTAAATGTTTAAAAGTTAAAAATTAAGTATTTAATTTTTGAAATAGTATACAGTTAAAAGAATCGATTTTTATTTCCAAAAATTTTCCATCAGTTAAAAATAACATTTTTAATTTTTTCATGATCTCAACAGTTAAAAATTGAACTGTTAAAAATTAATGAAAATTAAATATTTAATGTTAAGTTGTTTAATTTTTAATTTTCTTCAGTTTTCATCAATTAAATGTCCAACCTAGTTAAAAATTTAATTTTTAATTTTCCAATGTTAAATTCTTAACGTTTAACATTTTGACGGTTGACAATCTAA
The DNA here is from genome assembly GCA_032357855.1 of Amphibolips quercusostensackenii. Classification (NCBI taxonomy): domain Eukaryota; kingdom Metazoa; phylum Arthropoda; class Insecta; order Hymenoptera; family Cynipidae; genus Amphibolips; species Amphibolips quercusostensackenii. The sequence goes on from JAUELO010000099.1 coordinate 744,776, forward strand.
ATTGAACTTTTAACAGTTGAGTTTTCAATTTTTTTTAAATATTCGGTAGTTGAATTTCTTTAATTTTCAGCAGTTGCAAATTTAATTTTCTTAAATTTTTAATAGTTGGATATTAAAGGAAATTTACATTTAAACAGTAGAATTTTCCATTATCTTTTATTTTCAGCAGATTGTTTTGAACAGTTTAAAATTTAATAATCAATTTATCAGCAGTTGAATTTTCCTAAATTTTCAGCGGCTAAAAATTTAATTTTCAATTTTATTAAATTTCTAATAGTTCAAATTGAATTTTTAAAAGTAAATAAAATTTAATTTTAATTTCTAACGGTTGAATTTTTTCCTTGAATTTTTCGTAATTAAATTTGCAATATTAAAAACCTAACTTTCGGTTTTCAATAGTTGAATTCTAAACAGTTCAATTTTAAATGGTAGATAAGTAAAAATTGAAGTTTCAACAGTTCAATTTTCAAAGTTATTTTTAATTGCCATAAGTCGAATTTTCTATAATTTTCGATTTTTTTAAATTTTTATTGGTTGACAATTAAATTGTCAAAAATTAAAGAAAATTGACTCTTCAAAAGTTGAATTTTTTACAGTTAAATTTGTAATTTTCATTATTTTTCAACAGTTGAATTTTCTTTAATTTTCAACAGTTGAAAATTATGATTTTCAATTTTCTTCAATTTTCAGTAGATGAAAATTGAACTTGTTAAAAATTGATGAGTTGAATTTTCAACTGTTGAATTTTTAATTTTTTTTCTGTTTTTAGCAGCTAATTAAATTAATTAATTTTTAATTAAAATTAAAAATTAGACTTTAAATAGTCAACTTTTAAATTTTTTAAATTTTCAACAGTTAGATTTTTTAAAATTTTTAACAGTTGAAAATATAATTGTTAATTTTCAAAAGGTTAATTTTCAATTTCCTCGAATTTTTAAATTTTCTTGAATTCTCAACAGTTGAATATTAAACTTTGAATTTTTTTTAACTTTCAACAGTTCAAAATTAAATTTTTATTCATTTTCGACAGTTGAAAAAATTTAAATTAATTTTTTTATAAAAGTTATAACAATTAAGCATAATATTTTTAATTCTTTTAAAATCTCAAAAGTTGAAAATTGAACTATCAAAAATGAACAAAAATTAAATATTTAATTGTCAACGGTGTCTATCAAAAATTAAACTTTCAAAAGTTGAATTTTCAATTCTTGTTTCCTTTTTAGCCGATAAATTTTCTTTAACTTTCAACAGTTAAAATTTTTAATTTTCAATTTACTTGAATTTTTAATAGTTAAAAATTGAACTGTCGAAAATTTAAAAAAATTAACTTATAAACAGTTAAATTTTCCATTATCTTCTCTTTTCAGCAGATTATTTTGAACAGTTAAAAATTTAATTTTTAATATGTCATAGTTTAACTTCCAACTGTTGCAAATTAAAAATTAAATTTTGAATTTTTTTCATTCTTTAGCAGCCGATTTTATTCAAGTTTTAAACGTTTAAAATTTTAATTTTTAATTTTATTAAATTTTCAATAGTTAAAAATTGAATTTTTGAAAATAAAAAAATTCAATTTTTTTTTAATTTTCAGAAGTCGAAGTTTCTTTGATTTAATTTTTTTAAATTTTAAAAAGTTGACAAATGAGCTGTCTAAAATTGAATTTTCAGTTTTTAACGGTTGAATTTTCCTTTAAAATTTTCGGAAATAGAATTTTGTATTTTCTTCAATTCTTAACAATTAAGTTTGCAACTGTTGAAAACTTAATTTTCAATTTTTAAAAGTTGAATTCTTAACATTTGAAAATTAAAAATTAAACTTTCAATAGTAAAATTTTTAATTTTTTAAATTTTCAGCAGTTAAATTTTCTTCCATCTTCAACAGTTGAAAATTCAATTGGTAATTTAAAAAGGTTAATTCTTAATTTCCTTGAAATTCTCAATTTTCTTGAATTTTCGACAGTTGAATATTAGAGTTTCAATTTTTTTGAACTTTCAACAGATGAAAATTTAATTTTTCTTCATTTGCGACAGTTGAAAAAAATTAAGTTTTAATTTTAAAAAAATATTAACAGTTAAGCATAATATTTGCAATTGTTTTGAAATCTTAACAGTTGCAAGTTGAACTGTCGGAAATAAAAAAAATTAAATATTTAATTTTCAACGGTGACTATCAAAAATTAAACTAACAACAGTTGAATTTTCAATTTTTTTTGCTTTTTTGCAGATGAATTTTTTTTTAATTTTCAACAAATAAAAATTATTATTTTCAATTTTTTGAAATTTTTAATAGTTGAAAATTGAAGAAAATTTACTTTTGAACAGTTGAATTTTCTATTATCTTCTTTTTCCAGCAGATTATTTTGAACAGTTTAAAATTTAATTTTAATATGACATAGTTTAATTTTTCAACTTTTGCAAATTTAAAATTGAGTTTGGATTTTTCAAAATTTTTTAGCAGCTGATTTTTCTCAAATTTTTAACTGTTAAAAATTCAATTCTTAATTTTATTGAATTTTCAATAGTTGAAAATTGAATTTTTGAAAATAAAAGAATTTAATTTTTAATGGTTAAATTTTTTTCTTCAATTCTCCGCAATTAAATTTGCAATAGTTGAAAAATCAATTTTCGATTTTCAGAAGTCGAATTTCCAAGGCTTAAATTTTTAACGGTAGACAAGTAAAAATTGAACTTGCAACAGTTACGTTTTTCATTTTTCTCAATTTGTTAGAGGTCGAATTTTCTTCAATTTAAAATTGTTTAAAATTTTCAAATAGTTAATAATCAAGCTATTCAAAAATTTGAAAAATCGACTTCTTAACAGTTAAATTTTTCATTGTCTTATATTTTTAGCAGATAATAATTTTGAATAGTTAAAAATTAAATTTTAAATTTTTCATAATTAAATTTTTAGCTGTTGTAAATTAAAAATCGCATATTTGACAGTAAAAATTTCAAATTAAAAAAAAATTTTTAACAGTTGAATTTTCTTGCATTTTCAACAGTTGAAAATGAAGATTTTTAATTCTCTTAAATTTTCAATCGATGAAAATTGAACTGGTTGAAAATAAAAAAATTGCTTTTTTAAATGTTACATTTTTCCTTTTTTTCTGTTTCGAGCAGCTAATTTTGAACAGTTAAAAATTGAATTTTTAGTTTGTTTACAGTTGAATTTTTGACTGTTGCAAATCTGAATGTTCTATTTATTTTTTTAAATTTCAATAGCTGGATTTTTTAAATTCTCAACAGCTGAATTTTTTATTTTCTTTAATTTTTATCCATTAAATTTGCAATAGTTGAAAACTGAATTTTCAATTTTTGAAAGTTGAATTCTTGACGGCTAAATTTTTAACGGTTGAAAATTGATAATTAAATTTTCAACAAATAAATGAATTTTTTTTTAATTTTTAGAAGTTGAATTTTCTTTAATTGTTAACAGTTGAAAATTCAGTTGTGAATTTTCAAAAATTTAATTTTTAATTTGGTTGTATTTCCATTAGTTAAAAACTAAATCCCTAATTTTCCAAAATTTTCAACAGTTGAAAATAAAAATTTCAATTTTTCTTTAATATTTACATTTGAAAAAATTAAATATAAATTATAAGTAGATTTTAAAAGCTGATCAGAAATTGAATTTTCAACAGTTGAATTTTCCATTATCTTCTATTTACAGCAGATTATTTTTAACAGTTCAAAATTTAATTTTTAATTTGTCACAGTTTAATTTTCATCTGTTGAAAATTTAAAATTATCTTTTTAATTTTTTTAAATTATTCAGTAGTTGATTTTTCCTTAATTTTCAACAGTTAAAAATTTAATTTTTAATTTGATTTAATTCTTAGTTGTTGAGAACTAAATTTTTAAAAATAAAGAAATTTAATTTTCAATATTTAAATTTTTTTCTTTTATTTTCTCCAATTAAATTTGCAATAGTTGAAAACTCAATTTTCAATTTTCAAAAGTTAAATTCCTAACGGTTCAATTTGTAACGGTAGACCAGAGAAAATTGAATTGTTAAGAGTTGAATTTTCCATTTTCTTTTACTTTCAGCAGATAATAATTTTAAAGAGTGAAAAATTTAATTTTCAATTTTTTTGTAGTTGAATTTTCAGCTGTTGCAAATTTGAAATTAAATTTTTTCCAATCAATTTTTAATTTTCAAAAGCTGAATTCTTGACAGTTAAATTTTTTAACGGTAGACAATTAAAAATTAAACCTTCAACAGTTAAATATTAATTTTTTTTTAATTTTCAATAATTGCGAAATGTACTGTTGAAAATAGAAAAAAAATTTCAAAACTTTTCAACGGTTGAATTTTTTATTTACTTCAATTTTTAGCAGATAATAATTTTAAACAGTTAAAAATTGAATTTTTAGTTCTTTACAATGAATTTTGAGCTGTTACAAATTTAAAATTTAATTTTTTGCAGTTAAAATTTCAACTCTTATAATTTTTTAGCAGTTGAATTTTTTCAATTTTCCACAGTTAAAAATTAAAGAAAATTGTCAATTGAAATTTAATTTTTCTACAAGTTTCTGCAGTTGAATTTTCTTCTATTTTTAGTTTTCTTTACTGTTCAGCAGTAGAATTTTGTTTCATTTTTTGAAGCCTTATTTCTGACTGTTAAAAAATTTTAAAAATAGAAGAAAATATAAAAGTAAACTTCAAACATGTAATTTAAAAATTTTCTAAAATTCTTATCAGTTGAATCTTCTTCAATGATCAATTTTCTACATTTTCAATATTTGAATTTTCATTTTTTTTTATTTTCAATAGTTTTATTTTCATTAGATGAGAATTAAACAGTTGAAAATAAAAAAAACGAATTTTGTATTATAAACAAGTGTTAAAAATGTTGAATTTACATAATTATTAATTTAATAATCGTTTAGTTTACTGTCAGTAGGGAGTTGATGAGATAAAAACTCTTTGATCATCTCCTTGTCATTTTTTTCTGAAAATTTTTTCTATAGATAATAAATAAAATTTATATACTTTTTGAAAAATTTTGTTTAAATTCAGAAAAACCTTTTTTTTCATATTGAATCAAAGAAACATTTACTTAAATTTAAGACTGTTTATTAAAAAGAAATATTCCTTTTAGAGATATTTTTTACTGTTATAAATTTAAATAAAAATAGTAAAAAATGATAAAAAAAATTTTTAAATACAAACTAACATTTTTAAATATGTTAAGACACAAAAATTTGATTATTGTGTAATATTTGTATTTAAATCTCAATCAGGATTTAAAATCGTAAATTTATTTTGTACTTTCGCTCGTAATTTGTCAGCGTTTGACCCACATTGATATAACAGTATTGAGACTTCCGTTCTTCGATGACGACATACCTTAAATTCAAAGAAGCTTTTTAAAGAATTCCCCAATTTAAAGATTCTGACCCTAAGTCAATGTATTGTTATAAATTGTACTTTTCGTATTTTTTATTTAATAGAATCCATATTATTTATTTATAAAATTAAAATTAACAAAACTTGTATTTTCTTTCCGTTCCCTGTAGCATTACCAAAAAATCAAAAATAGTATGCCAAATCAAAAATGGATATCAAAAAGCGCCCTCTTTTTACTTTATATTGACATATATGCGTATATGCCATTATATATACCCTGTTTGTATTAACATA
>JAUELO010000099.1:757472-767519 GCA_032357855.1 Amphibolips quercusostensackenii
ATTGAAGATTGTGGTACAATGAAATACTAGATACAGTACAATGATTTGCTTTAAGTACGTGTAAGCCGTCAAATTGGTAACTCCGTAGAAGAGACAACTTCTCTGCCACGTATCTTTCGAACGATGATAGCCTAAACCCTATTTTTTTTAATTTCTTCTTCACTGAAAAACGAAGAGAATGACACCTGGAACAGGACAAAAAAAAATTTTCGGCTAGATATGCAGTTTTTTGTAAAACCACTTTTTGCGTGTTTTTCCTCAGTTTTTCTGAATTATCTTAGCAACTGTATAAGATATCACAGAAACAAGCCCTCTATTTGATTCAACATTCAAAAATGCATCAAAATCATATATTGATTTTTATTAAAAACTTTGTTCACAACATTCTGTCTCCTGATTTGTAATTAAAAAAAAAATTTCATTTAAAAATCTCGAAAACCTGACGTGCTGCAGAGCAACGGAGGCCAGATTCGGATTCAGCACAAAAAACTACTCTGAAAATGACACATTTCATTCCATGAGCACATAGGTCACATTTTGTTGACCAGTGTAATAGAAAATAATACAATTTTGAATGATTCTTTTTCCTTCAGTTGTGAGAATATAAAATTGAAATTTATTTAATTTTATAGATTTTTAATTCTAAATTTTTATAATTAACAACTTTAAATTTTTTAAATTTTAAATTCAAATTATTGCAATTTTGAATGTATGTAAATGTAAAATTCTTCAATTTTCAAAACTTTTAACTGAAGAGTCTTAAGTATTAAATGTGTATGATAGAAAATGATACAATTTTAAATTATTTTTAAAAATCGTTTAATTGCAAAAATATCAAATTAAAATTTACTCAATTTTATAGATTCTTAATTGCAAATTTTAAAAATTAAAAACTCAAATTTTAAAGATTTACAATTTGAAGTTTTGCAATTTTGAAAATATGCAATTAAAAATTATGAAATTTTTAACTGAAGAGTTTTCAATATTTAATGTGTATAATAGAAAGTGATATAATTTTGAATTATTTTTTTTAACGTTGATTTTTTTAAGAAACTCTTATAATTTTGAAGATAAATGTGAGGTATGTTTCTGCTTATGAAAATAGAAACTTTGATGTAATTTTAGTACGAAAAATGTTTGAATCAAACAAATTCTTTGATGTAGAGTCAAACAATTTCTTTGATGTAGTATCAAAAAAATACTTTTTGATTAAAATAGAATTGATTTGATTTAAACACACCATTGTTTGACTAAAACAAATTTTATACAAATCAAATTCTATCAAATTCAAAAATTCTTCTGTGTGAAACATTTTCCATTTTTGTTATTAAAGAACGTCCCCAACCCTGTATTTAATTTTAAATAATAAAAATTTTTATATATAGATTCAGAATGAAAAATTTGCTTTGAATAAAAACAATTTTAAGTGAAAACAGAATTTTATGGTAATGGTTAAAGATGGTTAATGGAAAAAAAGAAATCAAAGAGACCAAAGCACGCGATAAGTGAACGGAATCATTAGGAGCTTTAATATGGACAAAGTGAATGAATGAGTTTAAAGATTATTGTTATTAATTATTATTAATTCAGTATCTGTTAACGATTTCTCAAAATAAAGACTATAAATTAACAATACATTACAGTAATTAGCAGATATCAATTTGGGGAAAAAGTTCAGAGCAAATTGTATGAAAGCGTATAGGATAACAGTGATGTAATCCGACTTTTTGCATGTTATACCCAACAGGAAATGAGAATCATTCATACTTTCTGTATTAAATCTAACATCCTTGAAATCCTTTTATCTTGGCATACAATTTTTTATTTTTTTTTTTAATAATTTGACCAATAATGTTCGCTTTCACTTTTGGTTCCAAAATCCTTTCACTGAGCCAACGTCACGAACGCATTATAATTGCAGCGATGCATCAACTCTCACAAGGCATCACTTTTTATTTCTACTGAAAGTCGATTTTTTATTGAGAAAAAATATTATTATTGTAACTTTTTCCTGACCGATTTTTCATTTCTTTTGACAAATGGAGGTAAACTTTCTGCGTTACAGGACACGGAAAGTTTACCTCAGTTTGGAGTAATAAGCTAACTATTACTCTGGTTTTCAATCAAATATTTCAATCAATTTGAAAAAAATCAATTTCCGTGCAAGAATTTAAAATTTTAACTCAAAAATATTAATTATATACCAAAAGAGTTGAATTTTTGACCCAAAAAAGACAAATTTTAAACTAAATAAATAGATTTTTAACTAAAAAATGGTACATTTTTTATCAAAACTGTAATATTTACGATTTGAGCTGAAAAATTAATTATCAACTTCAAAAGTGAATTTTAAACAAAATAGTTACATTTTCCACAAAATTAATTAATTCTTAACCAATCACATAATAAATGAATTTTTAGTGAAAAAAAAATCGACAAAATAATTAAACTTTTAAGTAAATAGATGAATTTTTAACCGTAAAGATTAAATTTGTATTAAAAACAATACGTTTTCCGCAAAAAATCAAATAGTTTAATTTTCAGTTAGAAAAATAAATTTTTAACCTAACAAACGGATTTTTATAAAAAACAAAGTTTTAACTAACAAGATTGCTTTTTTAGCAAAACAGTCGAATTCTCAACAAAAGAGGTGATATTTCGCTTCGGAAATCAAAACAAAATAGTTTAGTTTTCAGTAAAAAAATTAATTTAAAAAAAAATTAAACAAATTTTGAAAGAATATTTTAATTTTTTAACAAAAAAAAGAACTTGCAATTAATAAGATTACATTCCTTTTGAATAATATAAGTTCTAGAGAAGAAAATTGATTAATTGAATTTTCAGTTGAAAAATTATATTTGCATATTCAAAAAAAATTTTCAACCTAATAGTTGAACTTTTGACTAATGAAATAAATTTTCAACCAAAAGGATTAAGTTTTAATTAAGAAATTTAATTTTCAACAAAATACAGAAATTTATAACTAAAAAAAATAAATTTTCGACAGAAAATTAAGTATGTAAATTTTTATTGAAAAAATTAATTTCCAATTTAAAAAAAAAAACTAATTTTCAATTTAAAAAAATAAATTTTTAAAGAAAATACATACATTTTTAAACAAACATATTAATTTAAGAAGAACTTTTTAATCTAATAGTTAAATTTTCAACCAAAGAATTACATTTTCAACCAAAAAGATAAATTTTCAACCAAGAAAATTAATTTTCTACCAGTAAAGATTGATCTGTAACAAAATACGTGAAATTTTCGACAGCAAAATTAACAGTCAAATTTACAGTAAAAAAAAATTATTTTGCAATACAAAAACCTAATTTTCAATTGGAGAAAAAAATTTTCAACCAATAGAATAAATTTTCAACCAAAAAGATTAATTTTCTACCAATAAAGATTAATTAATAACTATTACTAGAATGTTGAATTTTAAATGAAAAACATTAATTTTTTTAAAAATTGTTTAAACTTTGACCAAAAAGGATTATTTTTTAATTAATTTCTTTGTTAGCCGAAAAAGGGTATTTTTAACAAAATAGTGGAATTTTCAACCAAAACAGATCAAATGGTTTTGAATACAAAATAAAAATTTTTAATAAATATTTATTTTTCAGGTTTATTTGTCCATTTGTTTTTGAGGTTATAGAAATATCATTTTTGTAAGATTCTTGAGAAAATTCAAAAAGATTTTTATTTATTTCAGATATGCTGAAAAATATAATTTTTTTATTTTACAGAATTTCGCAAAATTTTAGGAAAAATTTGACTTAGTGTAAAAGATATAAAGGACTTTTAAAAGTTCTGAAAATAAATATATTTCAAACTGACTCGAATCATTCCTAAAATTTTAAAAAATGTTTGAAAATTTAAAAAATTTCCTTTGAATCTTCCAAATTTTTTTCGACATTTGTAGCAATTTGTTGAAATGTTTTAAAATATTATAAAATTTGCTTTGAATATTAATTTTTCAAAATAAAAAAAATTCCACAGGAATCGAAAGAAAAGTTTTTTATTTTCTCGAAGCCCTTCAAACGTCTTAAAAAGCTTCGAAAAATCGTTTGAAAACTTCCAAAATATACATTTTGTGTTAAATTTTTGTAAATCTTTATAAATTACAAATTATTTTTTAATAATAATTTTTAAAACATTTAAACCTTTTAAATGTATTTTAAAATTTAGACCTGGTTTGAAATTGATTTTTTTAACAGAAAATTTTAATATTATATTTTCGGTTGAGAATTGATAATTTTTTGTTGAATTTTTAACAAAATCGGTTAATTTTTAACTAAAAAAAACTTTTCAAGTCAAGAAAAGAAAAAAATGTTCACCTAAATTATAATTTAAAAGTATAACTGGTTTTTATCACAAAATAAAAATTTGAAATGAACATTTCTTTTTTAGGTTTATTTATTTATTTGTTTTCAAGATTTAAGAAATATTATTTTTGTAAGATTCTTGAGAAATTAAAAAAAAATATTTTTGAATATTTCAGATGTATAGGAAAAGTTTTTTTTTTATTTTGCAGGAAAATATGTATCTTTTAAACTGACTGGAATTATTCCTAAAATTTTGAAATTTTTTTTAAAATTACAAAGAATTGTCCTTAAATATCTAGATTTTTTTTAAATCTGTAGAAATGTTTTCAAATGGTTCAAAACCTTTCTACATTTTTTTAAAAAACTAATTGTTTGAAATTAAAAAAATAAAAATTTTCCACTAATCTCAAGAAAAGTTTTTTATTTTCTTAAAGCCTTTTAAACATCTTATAAAACTTCGAAAATTTGTTCGGAATTTTTGAAAATTTACATTTTTGTTTCGAATTTTTGTAAATTTTTTGAAATTATTTATTAATCATTTTAAAAAATTTAAACCTTTTAAATATCTTATAAAACTATTCGAATATTTTAAGGTTTTTTTTTAATGTTGTGAAAAATAAAAAAAATTTTCTTAAAAAATTTTACGTTCTGTTTTAAAAAAAGAAAAAAAATTAGTTCAATTTATCTCATGAATTTAAAAGAATTTATTTTTTTCGTAAAACCTTTTATAATCTTTAAGAAATTTCAAAATGTGTTTTTTAAAAATTGAAAAACGCAAGTTTGTTCTTACGTTTGTAAAATGCTTTGAAGTTTTAAATAAATTTTTAATCCTTTAAAAAATTCTAAATACCTCTTAAGCTTGATCGAATGTTTTATAAAACTTTCTAATTTGCTAACTGAAAAATTGGGCTTTAAAATTCTCCACATCATTTTTTGAAATTATAGGAATTAATTAAAAATGTTTTTTAATATTTGTCAATTTTTTATTTACATTTATTTTTTTTAACAAAAAATCAGTTTAGATTTTCTGAGGAATTTTTAAAAAATTTTTTATTACCATGAAAAGTTTTAAACTCTTTAAAAAGCTTCAAATTTGTTATTTTTAAATATTGGGAAAATAAATGTTTTTTCTAACTTCTTCGAAATGTTTTTAAGTTTTAAATAATTGTTCAATCTTTTGAAAACTTCTAGATGTCTCTTAAACTTGATTGAATGTTTTATAAAACTTTGAAATATTGCGCATTGAAAAATTTTGCTTCGAAATATTTCCTATTCTTTTTCAAAATTTAAGGAAATAAATTACAATTTTTTTATAAAATTTATTTTTCTAAATAAAAAATCAGTTAAAATTTTTTTAAGAATTTTAAGACATTTTTCTATTATCATGAAAACTTTCAAAATCTTTGAGAAGCTTGAAATTTGTTATTTCAAAATATTCATAAATGTAAATTTTTTAAACTTTTTTGAAATGTTTTCAGCTTTTAAATTAATGATTAAATGTTTTGCACCTTTTTTCAATTGATTATTATTATTATTATTATTGAATATATTACCTAGATAACTTTATATTTTTTATAAGCTATCAAGGATTAAATAGAAGTTTTAGAAAAAATTAGATTCATCAAAACAAATTCTCACAAGTTTTTATCAAATTTTTTAAATAATGAAAAATTTAAAAACGTTTTAAATAATGTAAAACAAAATGTAGATTTTTTAAGATTTTGAAATAAAATTTTGCATCTGTTTTAGGATTTTCACAGGTTTCAAGATGATACAAAATTTTCTTTAAGATTCCTGGGAAAAATTAAAATGACTTTTTATTTTGAGAAATTAAATTTAACAAATTATTTAAAGCGATTTGAAGAAACATTTCAAATTGTCGAAAAATGATTTTAATCATTTTGAGTGAGTTTTAAAAATTTTAACAGGATTTTTAATAAAAGTTTTTAAAAAAATTAGAATTATTTTTAAAAATACTTTAAGCTTTTGAAAGAATTTCAAAAATAATCAAAATTTTTCAATAATTTAAAACAAACTGTAAATTTTTGAAGATTTTAAAATGAAATTATGAATCTGTTTCAGGATTTGGAGAGGTTTCAAGATGATACCAAACTTTTCTTAAGATTTCTAGGAAAATTTTTTACGACTTTTTATTTGAAAAATTAATTTTAATAAATTATTGAAAAAGATTTCGGAGGATATACAAAATTTTTAGAGAATAATTTTAAACATTTCAAGTAATTTTCTTAACTTCTTAGCAATTAATAAAAGTTTTTAAAAAATTTGATTAAAAAAAAAATACTTAGAACTTATAAAAGAATTTCAAAAATAATAAAAAATAATAAAAAAATTTAAAAACATTTTAAATAATTTTAAACAAAATGTAGATTTTGTATGATTTTGAAATAAAATTTTGAATCTGTTTAAGAATTTTCAGATGTTTCAAGATAATATCAAATTTTTCTTGAGATTCCTTAGAAAATTCAAAATGACTTTTTATTTTGAAAAACTAATTTTAACATGTTATAAAAAGGATTTCAAAAGACAGCCAAAATTGTCCCAAAAATAAGTTGAATCATTTTAAGTGATTTTAAAAAAAATTTTCAGGATTCAATAAAAGTTCTAGAAAAATTTAGAATCAATTATAAATACTTAAACCTTCCGCAAGAATTTAAAAAGAATTAAAAGTTTGAAAACATTTAAATTATTTAAAACAAAATATATATTAAAAAAAATTTTCAATCTGTTTCGAAATTTCGAGCGGTTTCAAGTTATTACAGCATTTTTCTTAAAGTTCCTGGGAAAATTCAAATTTACTTTTTATTTAAAAAAATTAATTTCAACAGATTGTTATGAAAAATTTCAAAAGACATAAAACATTGTCGAAAAATAATTTCGTAATTTTTTTAATTTCTTAGAATTTAATAAAAGGTTTAGAAAAAATTAGATTCATTAAAAAAAAATACTTAGAACTTTCGCAAGAATTTCTAAAATAATAAAAAATTTTAAATAATTTAAAACAAATTGCAGATTTTTTAAAATATCAAGATGATAAAAAATTTTTTTAAGAGTCATGCGAAAATTTTAACTGACTTTTTATTCAATAAAATTAATTCTAAAAAATTATTGAAAAAGATTTCAAAGGACATCCAAAATTTTTAAAGGACAATTTTGAACATTTCCAGTAATTTTCTTAATTTCTTAGGAATTAATCAAAGTTTTAGAAAAATTCAGATTCATTAAAAAAATACTTAAAAATTTTTTAAAAATTTCAAAAATATTAAAAAATTTGAGAACATTTCAAATATTTATAAAAAAATGTATATTTCCTGAAATTGTGAAATAAAATTTTGAATTTGTTTCAGAATTTTGAGACGCTTCAAGATGATACACAATTTTTCTTAGAATTTTCGGGAATATTTAAAATACCTTTTCATTTTAAAAAATTATTTTTAACAGATTATTAAAAAAGTTCTCAAAAGACATACAAAATTTAAAAAATAATTGGAACATTTGAAGTGATTTTTGTTAATTTACTAGGATTTAATAAAAGTTTTAGAAAAAATTAAAATAACTAAAAAAAAATACTTAGAATTATAAAAAGAATTTCAAAAATAAATAATTAAAAGTTTAAAAACATTCCAAATAATTTAAAACAAATTGTAGATTTTTTAACATTCGGAAATAAAAGTTTTAATTTGTTTAAGGATATTGTGGATTTATATGTTTTCTACACTTTTTTATTGCACAACTCATAATATTTAAACAATTGTTTATATAATTATCGTTTCATTAAAAAAAATTTATAAAACAATTGTAATGTTTAAAATTCTGATAATTATTGAATAAAAACAACAAAATAAATTAAAATAGAACATAAACTTTTAAATGTCAGAATGTTTTGATACAAATATTTAATTTTACCATCATTTAGCTGGTTGTTTCTGTGCTGATTTTTGAAATATTAATTACTGTTACACTTATTATTACTAAAAAAAATATTTCCGGTCAAAATTCAGAAACAGCTTCAAGTTTTTTATTATTTTATGCTTTTCTCAAATGCATTGCAATGCAAAAGTCAGTCGCCCTGATCAGCGCGCCAAATGTCAGATTAGTTTACTGGTCCGGATGCTAAGAAAATCTAGTACCACGTACACCTACACTCTCGATGCAAAGAGCGATAGGAGGAAATAATGAAAATCTTGAATAATTGAAAATTCTCATAAATTTTCTAAAATTTTATGGTAATTTATTTTAACGTTACCGAGAACGAGAATATTACCGCGGTAATATTACCCACTAAGAACTCTACGCTGGTCCCTTCTAATGGCGTTTTCATACCTCTGCTTCCCGGTATTGTCATATCCGAGCAAACTATTATATATTTAAAAACGAAAAACACAATAAATCACTCAGTAGTTTTATGTTGAGTGACGCTGTTTGGATGTAAAGATGCGACATGTTGCTGATTTCAAGCAGACGATACATCAACCTAACCAGACCTTTTAGTTCTGGACTCCGAAATCCGGGTAAAGATTAAACTTAGTTTTTTCCGTGTAGAAATTCAAAATTAATGCTATCTTGACACTTCGAGCCTTTTTTCTATTAAATGTTTTATTATTTATAATCAGGATCAAAAATCATCTATAAAAATGACTCTGGACCTCAGTAGAACTCCAATGTATTTCTACACAAAATGTCTTGAAACTCCCGAAAAAAAATATATATATAACACCCATAGCTCTCGCACTTTTCGCATCAACGTCTGCAAAACAATGCCGAAAAACTCCGGACAAGGGGCTATGTAAGCGGACCGCCTACTCAACCGCAGCCAGAACAAGCCGGCAACAGAAGAAGAGTGGTGATACTGAGACCAATTGCGTCCGTGCAACCAATAGAGGAAGAGCGATGCTTAAGGACGCAGAGAAACATCAACATTCAGGTTTCTCTTAAGCGTAAAAATCTAGCTGAACTGGATGACGAGCTTCGTGGAGACTTTTCCGAAGAGTTTGACCTCTGGACCATCAATTGTAGAGTGTATAATGCAGCGAGAGCTTTGGCAGATGTAAACCGTAAAATAAAACCAACGGTTGATCATAATACTAAAAAACAAATGCATCAACTCAGAACAAAGATAGGTTGGGCCAGGTAGTACGCGACCCGCATTCAGTGTGTGATTGACTATATAACATATGACAGGAATTCCACTGCCAAGGTTCAACAGTTCACGCGCGAACTGCGGATCCAGCATCATACACTCAAAAAATCGAAGCTGCTGACCATAAGGCAGCATATTGTTGACAAAATGCGAATACTATCTGACGCTAGGAGAAGTCTAGAGCGGAGAGAGAGGTGAGTCAGAGAAAATGAAAAGTTTTTCTCTGACCCATCTCGACTCTACCAAGATCCTCCAGTTACTGTCGACTACCCGCCAAACCGGAGGAGGTCGAAGCACTTTGGCGAGAAGTCTACGAAGTTCAGCATCCATTGGAAAAAAACACAAAGAACATCAATGGCTTTAAGGAGCTGTGCAATGCCCTCATGACACCTAAGGAGGAATGCTTGCCTGTCACTACCGAGGAGGTGAAAAATGTTTTTAGAGGCATGAAGAAATATTACGCTTCGGGACCAGATGGTATCAAGACCTTCTGGTGGAAGAAGTGTCCTTCAACCCACCAGCATCTGGCCCGCATTTTCACCTCATATCTGGAGTCGGAAG
>JAUELO010000099.1:907665-919012 GCA_032357855.1 Amphibolips quercusostensackenii
GATCGCCGAGAATCTATTGTGTTTTGTACCTAAACTTCTACTCGTCCTATGACTTAGGAAAGTTCAGGCAAATTTCTGAAGTTCATACGCCGTAATCTTTAAAATCTAATATTAAATTTAAGCCAACGAAAATAATAAAATTCTACACGGATTTTTGAGATATGATTAAAAATGTCTAATTACATCTGTGTTAACTTACAGTCATCACCACTGTTGACCGGCGCTGACACGTTTAAAAAATTTTCAGTCATAACTCAAAAACCGGCAATGATTTTTTCAGTCATCTAGGCTTAATTCAAGGATAATTATTTATATATTTGGTCCTGTAAATTTCAGAATTCTGCTATATCTTCCGGACGATTTATCATGTTTCAAAGTTGCAGTGATTTTGAGTATTTTTCACGCTAGCCGTGTAAATAATTTTGACGGTAGTTAACTAAAATTAAATATGCATTCAAAATTAAAAATATTGCTTAACTTACCACCAAGATTAGTGAAAATTATTAAGAGTAAGCACAGAATACCTATCACAGTCCTCATCTTTAAATGAAGGAAACCTTGTATGAAAAATTTCGATAGAAGCTATCTCATTAGTTATTTGTATTTCAAAACTCTGTTCCCTGCACATGCTTAATTCATGGTTAAATTCAAATTTATGTACGATTTAAAAAGAAAAATTAACTGAATATTGTGAAACTTGTTTTTTTTTCAAGAATTACAGGCTACAGTAGTTCCTAGGTATTAACTTAGTAAAGTCGTAAAACCAATTCGTAAAAATCAATTCAGGAACACTTGAAGAACATAAATAATAAACATAAATAACAACAAAATTGTTTTAATTACCATTCCCAGACTTTTTTGAAATCTGAATATTTTTGTTTAAATTAATAGATTTCCTGTAAATAGCGGTAATGTGACCTGAAACTGTTAAAAAATTGCAAACATTGTTCGAACCATAATGATTTTAGTTTCGAATTTAAAAATAACAATTTTTGTGTGAAGCACTAACAAAACCAAAAAGGAAAAAATTTGAAATTTTCCGAAAAATAGTTAAATCCTCAACCAAAGAAAAAGTAATGTTTACTAGTTTGCATTTCTAACGAAAAAGATTAATTTTTTCCAAAACAGAAAAACTTTTTAACAAACTTCTGAAATATTTTAACACTAAAGTATGATTATTTGAAAGAAGTTAATTTTTAACCAAATGTTAAAATTTTCAGCCAAATAGTTATCTTGTCTACCAAATAGTTGACATTTTAACGAAAAAAGATTTTTCAGTCAAAAAAAAAATTCAGTCACATCATCATTTAAGGGGAAAAATAATTTCTGACGCAAAATAAAAATTTTGCATAATTATTCATTTTTTAAGGTTATTTGTTTTAAGGATTATATGAACATAATTTTTTTTAAGTTTTCTGAAAATTTTCAAAAAAAATTTTGGAGATTAAGAAATTTGAAAGAAATAACTCTTTTAGAATAAAAAATTTCTCTCAAAAGCTCCCAGATTTTTGCGAGAATTTTAGAAATCTTCGGAAATGTTTCAATATCCTGAAAATCTAAAGAAAAGTTTTTTATTTTCTTAAAACTTTTTTAAATTCTTATAAAGCTTAGAAATTTTTAAAATTTGAAATTTATTTAAAAAATTTATTTCAAATCTTCACAAATTTTAAATTTATGTTTAATCTTTCCAAAACAATTAAAACTTTTGAATATTTTTTATGATAATGCAAATTTTTCGTAAAATTTATTATATTGTAAAAAAAATATTTTTATTTAAAAAAAAATAATTTTTTTAAAAGACAATTAATTTTTAACATAAAAAGGTAATTTTCAATCAAGAAACATGACTTTCGTATACCATAATAGATGAATTTTTAAGCTAAAAAAACGACTATTTTAGAACAAAAATAAATTTTTAATTAATAAAAACAAGTCTCACATCAAATAGTTGTATTTTAAATTCAAAAATATATTTTTGGAACCAAAAATGGAATAGTCAAATTTTTGGCTTAAAAATTAATTTTTAACATCAACAAAAACAAATTTTCAAATTGTTAAATTTAACAAAGAGGAAAAATTTTTAACCTAATTTTTAAAGCAAAAAGACGAGTTTTCTACAAAATACATTAACTTTCTACTGAATAGTTTAATTTTTAACTCATAAAGGATGAATTTCCAATTAAATATGTAACAGACAAATTTTTAGGTAAAAAATTGTTTTAAAACAAAACAAACTCATTTTTTACAAAAAAGTTAAATTTTCAACCGAAGAAGTGAATCTTGAAAAAATTAATTTTTAACAAAGTAGTTTAACTTTTCAACAATTAGTGAAAATCCTAACCGTAGAAGATGAATTGTTAAACAATTAAATAAATTTTTGACTAAGGAAATTTACGTTTTACCAAAAAACACGAGTTTGAAAAAAAATAAGTCAACTTTTAACACAATTGTTCAATCTTAAGCTAAAAGAACAAATTATTTACAAAAAAGTTGAATATTATCCAATTTTTTTTGGTTTCCAACCAAAATAGAACCCTCACATGTTAAGTTGAAAAAATTATTTTTTAGTTAAAAAACAGGATTTTTAACAAAATGTTTGAATTTTCAACCAAATCGATCATTCTCTGAGTAAAACGATAAATTTCTGAACGAAAAAATGAATTTTCAACAAAAGAGTTCAACATTCAACTTAAAAGATGATTTTTTACCCATGAAGGTTCATTTTCTAATTTTTTTTTAACAAGATGAATTCCGAATCAAAAATATGATAGTATATTTGATAGTGTATTTAAAAAAATATTTTTTTTCTAGCATTATTCTGAGAAAATATTATTATAAATAATAACAAGTTCAATGTATGTAAACATTCAAGCAAATTTGGGGATCGATATGCATAAAAATTTAAAATCAAAATTTTTCGATTTATTTTGGACGACCCTAATGTATAAATTATCATTAAGGAGAACAAGAAATTGAGAAATGCATGTAAAATGATTAATTACGTATTCAATATTAAATCCTTTATTCATTAAAACAAGGTATTGGTATGAAATACAAGCAAGCTGAGCATTTTATAATATTTCTCATGCGTATAACTTTTTGTTAAATTTGTATAATAATAATATATTACTATAATAATATTAATAACGGAATACATTTTTAGTTTAGAACGCAGTGTTGTTGTGTTAAGTGCATCATAGGGTCATTTGCAAGGGGTCTCAGCATTGTCCAATACTCTAATGTCTTCATCGACGTGATTGCCGAATTTATCCTTGAATTGATTATTTATCGTTGAATCCAAAATTGTCTGAATAACCGGGCCTGTTATCAATATATGACATGATATGGTTTCCAATTAATGCTGCTTTATACTTGTCCCCAGTATGTATGTATGTTGAAAGCAAAGCTTGGATTACTTCCGTAATGATGAATATTAGGCACTTTAAGCCTTTTCAATCTGCAACAACAAATATTGTTGGTTAGAAAATTGATTATTTTATTACATTCCAGTAGTCAAAACATGAACTAGAATTTTTTGCGTGTTGGAGGGCAACGATCTCCAATTTGGTTTCAAATCTGATAGAATAGAATAGATTTGGATAAGCTAGATTAAATCAGATAAGATCGCATGAGATAGAACTAAATGAGATCGCACTGGATAGGATTAAGTAGCATAGGATCGTATAAGATCGCTACAGAAATGTTAAGATAGAATAGCGTAAATGAAAGAAAAATATCGGAAAAGATTGCATAGGATATGATATAACAGGATAGTATAGGATTTGATAAAATAGGATAGAGGAGGATAAAATAGAATAGATCGTATCAGATAATATCGCATCATACAATATAAGTAAGATCGAAGCGGAATAAATAAGATGGAATAGGATAATATTGGATAGGATACATCTGTTGATATCGCATAGGATAGGATTTATAATGACAGGATAAGGTAGGATAGGATAGATCGGATAAGATTGCATAGGATAGAATCCGATATGACATAAAAGGATAGCAAAGGATTTAATAGAATAAGACAGAGTAGAAGAGGGGAGGATAGATCGAATCAGATAAGTGCGCATCGGACAGAATTAAGTAAGATCCCGTGCAAAAGAATAAAATAGGATAGGATAATATAGGATGAGATACATCTATTAAGATTGCATTAGATAGGATAGATTGGATAAGATTGCATAGAATAGGATACGATATAAGGTAAAAGGATATGAAAGGATTTGATAGGATAGGATAGCGTACGATAAGTTGGGATAGATCGGCTCAGACAGGATCGCATCGGACAGAATGAAGTAAGATCGCAGCCGAAAAGGTAAGATAGGATAGGATAATATAGGATAGGAAAAAATAGGATAGGATACATTTGTTGATATCGCATTGGATAGGATTTGTAATGATAGAATAAGATAGGATAGGGTAAAATAGGATAGGGAAGAAGAACAAAGAATAAGATAGGATAGAAATGAACAGTACAGGACAGGAGAGGTTAGGATATGATAAGATAGGATAGGGTAGGGTAGATAAGGATAGGATAATGTAGGATAGGATTATATAAGATCGGATCAGGTAGGATTAAATAGGATAGAATCGTATTTGATCACAGCAGAAAGGATAGGATATGACAAGATATGATGCATTGGATAAGATCTCATCGGATATAATAGGATGAGATATGATAGAATTGGACAGGACATAATAGGATAGGATAGGACAAGATAGGATATAAATCGGTAAGATAGGATAGCACAGAATAGGATATGATATGATGGAATGCGATAGGGTAGGATGAGGTAGGATAGGACAGGTATGAATAAGATCGTTTTGGGTAGAATTAAATAAGATAGCATCGCATTTATCGCAGCAGGAATTATATGATAGGATATGATATATCGGATAAGATCTTATCGGATAAAATAGGTTAAGACGTGATAGAATACGACAGGACATGATAAGATAGGATAGAATAAATTAGGATAAAATAGGATAGGATAGGACATAGTTACATAGAATAGGTCATAGTAATATGGGATAGGAATATATAGGATAAGATAGGATGAAATAAGGTATGATAGGATAGGATAGTATAGTATATGACAGGATGAGATAAATTGGGATGAGAAAGTATAAGATAGGACAGGGTGGGATAGGGTAGGATAGGATAGAATAAGGCAGGATAATAAAGAATAGGATAGGACAGGAATGGAGTTGATAGGCTAGGATAGGATAGGACAGGATAACAAAGAATGGGACAGGATAGAAATGTATGGGAAAGGACAGGATATGTTAGGATATAATAGAATAGATTAGGATGTGATAGGATAGGGTAGGATAGGGTAGGATAGGATAAGATATGATAGGTTAGGATTAGATGAGATCGCATTAGGTAGGATTAGATAGGATAGAATCACATTCGATCACAGCAGAAAGTACAGAATATGACAGGACATAATAGGATAGAATAGGATAAGATAGGATATAAATCTATAGTACAGGATAGCATGGAATAGGATAGGATATAATGAGATAGAATATGATAGGTTGGAATAGGTTAGGATGGAATAGGAAACGAAAGGATAGGATTAGGTAGGATAGGATAGGAATGAATAAGATCGCATGAGGTAGGTTGAAATAGGATAGTATCGTATTTCATCACAGCAGAAAGGATAGAGTAAGATATGATATGATAGTATATGATATATTGGATGAGATCTTATCGGATAAAATAGAATGAGACATGATAGGATATGACAGGACAAGATAGGATACAATAAAATAAGACAAGGTGGGATAAAATATGACAAGGATATTCAGGATAGGATAAAAGTGGATAGGGTAACATAGGATAAAATAAGATATGATAAGGTGGGATAGAATGGGATAGGACAGCATAGGATACAACAGGATAAAATAAGGTAGGATAGGATTTGATTATATAAGATCACATAAGGTAAGATTATATAAGATAAAATCGTATTCGATCTCAGCAGAAAGGATAGGATAAGATAGGATAGGATAGGATAGGATAGGATAGGATAGGATATGGTATGATAGAATATGATATATCAAATAAGATACCTTTGGATAGAATAGAATAAAATAGGATAAGACAGGATTGGACAGGATAGGTAAGGATAGATCAGGATAGGGTTGGAAAGGATGATATAGGGTGGGATATGGTGAGATAGGATGGGTAGGACTGGATAAGGTAGAATAAGCTAGGATAGGATAGGACAGGAGAGGATAGGATAGGATAAACTAGGATAAAATAGGATAGGATAGGATAGAAGAGGGTAGGGTAGGATAGGGTAGGATAGTATAGGTAAAACTGGATAAGGTAGAATAGGATAGGATAGGATAGAAAAGGGTGGGATAAGGTAAGATAGGATAGATTAGGATAGGTATGACTGGATAAGGTAGAATAGGATAGGATAGTATATGATATGATAGGATAGGATTTGATTAAATAAGATTCCATCGGGTAGGAATGAATAAGATAAAATCGTATTCGATCGCAGCAGGAAGGATAGGATAGGATAGGATATAATAAGATAGAATATGATATATCAAATAAGGTACCTTTGGATAAAATAGAATAAAATAGGACAAGACAGGATTGGATAGGATAGGGTAGGTAAGGATAGATTAGGATAGGGTTGAAAAGGATCGGATAGAGTGGTATAGGGGAGGATAGGATGGGAATAGATATGATAGGTTAGGATTAGATGAAATCGCATTACGTAGGATTACAAAGGATAGAATCACATTCCATCACGAATATTCTTTCGGATAGGATAGAAGTGGATAAGATAAGACAGGATAGGATAAAATAGGATAAGGCGGGATAGGATGGGATAGGATATATCAAATAAGATCCCATCAGATAGAAGAGAATTGAATAGGATAAGACAAGATTGGATAGGATAGGATATGATAGGAAAGGAAACGTGAGGATAGATTAGGATAGGGTTGGATAGGATAGGATGAGGTAGGATAGGGTAGGATAGGATAGGTAGGACTGGATAAGATAGAATAGGATAGGATAGGATAGGGTGGGATAGGGTGGAATAGGATAGATAGGAATGGATAAGGTAGAATATGATAGGATAGTATAGGATAAGATAGGGTAGGGTAGGATAGGGTAGGATAGGATAGGTATGACTAGATAAGTTAGAATAGGATAGGATAGATAGGATATGATAGGATAGGATAGGGTGGGAAAGGATAGCATAGGATACGACAGGATAGGATAAGGTAGGATAGGATTTCATTGAATAAGATCACATCAGGCAGGATTAAATAATATAAAATCGTATTCGATCGCAGCAGAAAGGATAGGATAGGATAGGATAGGATATTATATAATATGATATATCAAATGAGATACCTTTGGATAGAATAGAATAAAATAGGATAAGCCAGAATTGGATAGGATAGGATAGGTAAGAATAAATTAGGATAGGGTTGAAAAGGGTGGGATACGGTGGGATAGGGTAGGATAGGATAGGTAGGACTGGATAAGATAGAATAGGCTAGGATAGGACAGGACATGAAAGGATAGGATGGGATAAAATATAGGATAGGATAAGATAGGATAATATAGGATAGGACAGGATGGGATAGAATAGGGTGGTATAGGATATGATAGGGTGGTATAGGATAGGTAGGACTAAATAAAGCAGGATAGTATGGGATAGGATAGGGTGGAATAGGGTAGGATAGAATAGGTAGGACTGAATAAGGTAGAATAGGATAGAATAGTATAGCATAGGATAGTATAGGATAGCATCGGATAGTATAGGATAAGATAGTATAGGGTTGTGTAGGGTAGGATAGGATAGGTAGGACTGGATAGGGTAGAATAGGATAAGAAGGATAGGATATGTAATATTGGATAAGGTAGGATAGGATAGAAGAGGATAAGATCGCACCATATAGGATGTGATCGGATAGGATATGATAGAATAGATGGGATAAGCTTCGATCGGATATATTCATTACTTTTATTACTGTTTGCTATTAGAAACTCCGCATAAAAAAGTTTGCCATAATTTTTTAAAATAAAGGAAATTTTTGATGAATTCAGAAGTCCAAAACACGAACAGATGATTAGCTTTATTATCTAAGAAGTTATTTTTGTTTGCATAATGTTCTTTAGGAAATTCAGCAATTTTTATTTTTTAATACCACGAATATGACAGAGTAAAAATTGTAAAATTAATCGAATCGCTTAATCAGTGAAAAAAAGTTTGCTTGGCATCCGAAAAAAGTTTTAAAAATGTTTTATAATCGCTTAATATCTTCTGTTCTCTTTTTTGATTTCAAAGTTCAAAATTCCAAAAATAAAAAAAAATTTTTTTATTGGTTCAAAAATTATAACCAAATTTTTTAAATGTACAGTTTTTGCCAGTTAACAATAATAATAATTTACAAATTTAAAAAATATATTTTTCTAACGTATGTTTCCCGATAAAATGTTTTTTTTTTTATTTAGTTGCACACTTTTTGGACCAAGTTGAATCTGTTCAACCAGAAATTTCTCCAACTTAAACTAAAAAAGAACTTTATTATCTTGCTTTAAGCTGAAGATATTTTACTTTAATCATATTTAACTTTTTCGCAAATGTGTGCATTTGACTTGATAGAAAAACAAACAATTCAGAAAATTTCAAACAATTCAAAATTAAATTAAAAAAAGGCTTTTTTAGATTTCTTCTTACTGTTCACTAGATAAAACGGAAAATCAAAAATATTCACTTTCTTTCTTTGGATTTGGAACCGAATTTGAGAAATCGTTGCCTTCTATATAAAAACATAATTTTGGAACACCACAAAATTTGTACATTGAAAAAAAAGTTATTTTCATTTAAACGATTTTATATAAAAAAATAATAAATACAGACACTGGCATTTTTTAATTTCAGTACATATATTTTGTTACAGTCGACTAAAAAAATTTTTATTTTACTTATTTAAAAATTTATATTCAAACAATGCTTTCAAATTTCAAACTTAATCACTTCAAATAATAAATATAATTATACTTACCAAAAGTATTAGTTGAAATCACTCAAATAGGTAAATAAAACACAGAATAACAGTCAGGGTCCTTGTTTTTTTAAAATAAATTATAAATATTTTTCTAAATGTTCCAGCGATTTTATTTTTAAGAAAATAAGGACCGTGACTGGTATTCTGTGATTTATTTTAGTGATTTTCACTAATCCTGTTGGTAAGTTTAATAATATGTATAGTTTGAATTTTATGAATTTAAATTTTATCAATTTAAATTATACATATTGTTATACTTATCAACAGGTTTAGTTGAAATCACTATAATAAAACACAAAATACCAGTCACGTTCCTCAATTTCTTGAAATAAATTATGAATATTTTTCCAAACATTTCAGAGTTTATTCTTTTACGGAAAATGAGGACCATGACTGGTATTTTGTGTTTCACATTTGTGATTTCTACTAATACTTTTGGTAAGTATAGTAATATGCATAATTTAAATTTTATCATTTAAATCATACACATTATGATACTTGCCAACAGAATTAGTTGAAATCACTAAAATGAAACACAGAATACCAGTCACGGTCCTCACTTTCTTTAAAATAAAAAATGCTAAAAAGTTTGGAAAATTATCCATAATTCATTTCAAGAAAATGAGGACCGTGACTGCTATTCTGTATTTCATGTTAGTGATTTTCACTAATCCTGCTGGTAAGTATAGTAATATGTACAATTTACATTTTACCAATTTAAATTTTATTAATTTAAATTATACATATTGTTATACTTATAAACAGGATAAGTCAAAATCACTATAATAAAACACAAAATACCAGTCACGGTCCTCAATTTCTTGAAATAAATAATGAATTTTTTTCCGAATGTTTCCGCGTTTTTTATACTAGTCGCTTCCGTTTTCCTTATTTGTATTCATAATTCTGTTCTTCACAGACCCGGAATTCCTCAAAATGCGGCGGACTCCTTAGATTGTGTACAATTTAGATTCTAGAAAGATAGAAACGACTAGATATTTTAAAACTTGTTTTTGTAAAATTAGAAACTGGGTCAGTTTATTTAGTTTGAAGAAATTCCTTGGTTACTTCTTATCATTTAGGTTAAAGATATAGTTTGTTGTTCGTAAAAAATCTTTTTTCAATTGAGAAGTATTTTGTTATACCCAACAAAAAATATATTACAATGAATAATTTTTTCTTATGATTAAAGTACTTGGTTTAACAAACTTATTAACTTAAATATACACAGTTTTATTTGTTCGTATTGAGGCATCCATTACAATTTAAAATGAAACGACATTCTTATTATTATAAAAAAATCACCAAATTATTTATTATACATAAGCAAATTCATGAAAATATTGACTAATTCTTTAGTGATTTTAGGTTCTAATAGAACAGTCAACTTTTGTTATATCTTTTTAAAAATAACCTATGGAGCCCTAGTTAAATGAAATTGAATAAATAAATTCAATTTCAAGAAAACTTTTATTTCATCTGGAGAGATAATTTTTTTGGTATAAATTAATGACAATAAATCAATAATTTTTTTAATTTTAGTCCGTACTTCATTTAAATCTAAAAATTGTTAAATTAAACAAATAGCATAATATAACAATAATTAATTGTTTAATTTAGAATAAGAAAGGAAACGTATATTGCCTACCTGATTTAACTGAAAAATTATTTTTGGTTCATAATTAACCTATTTTGTTGAAAAAATGTCTTTCTGCTTAGATGCAACTATTTTTTGACTGATATTAAAATATTTTTGTGTTTAAATATCAACTACTACATTATTTTTTGCTAAAATTCATTTGTTGTTGTTAAAATTTTTTATAATTTGCTAAAGATTCAACTAAAATTTTATCTCTTATATCAGGAATATTATTAGCGTAATCAAAATTGCAGTCTTTTTAAACAAGAGTTCTACTATTTGTTAAAAAATTCATGTCCATGGTTGAAAATCAAGCTTTTTTGTTGAGGATTCATAGTTTTTGTTAAAAATTAATCTGCTTTGATAGTCAATTTAACTATTTTCTTGAAAATTAGTTTCTTGGTTGAAATATCACCTATTATATTTTTTAGTAGGAATTTATCTTTTTTTGAAAATTTAACTAATTGTTTTTATTTAGTTAAATATTTATCTTTTTTCGTACGAAATTAAATTTGTTGGTTTAAAATTCATCTTTTTTGTTAAAAAGTTAACTATTTTTTTTAAAATTCATTTCATTAATTGAAAATTTAACTATTTTGCTTAAAATTCATATTTTCTGTGTAAAAATTAATTTTTAATGATTAA
>JAUELO010000099.1:943797-955028 GCA_032357855.1 Amphibolips quercusostensackenii
TCTATTAAAAGGGGTCCTTTCTGCTGCACTGAATGCACTGCATCTGCACGAATCATTTAATTGGACATTTTTTCTCTTCTCAAGTATGGGAACAAAATTGAAACACTACGTCCAGCTCGTACAAAAAATTACTTAATGACAATTCAGACGTTATGTCGTGTTATTATCACAGAAAAACAGCGGGGTAATTTTTGTATCAGTTTATTTTTCACGTTCTCAGAAGAAAAATGTTTTGGTAAAAATATTAAGACTTCAAGTGTAAAAAGGTAACATGAATATAGCTGCATACTCCTTGTCTGGTGTAGCATTCTTTTGCAAATCAAAAAAACACCTACTCGCCGTACTTTTGTAGATCGTCGTTTTTGTGATTATCATGCAAGATGATTATACAAGCCGTCAAAATTTCTCCCCAACGAACCGTTGTCCAAATTTTTTCTATAAGTCAGGATTTCGAGATATCCTAACCGAAAGGTGAAAACATTTACATTTCACTTATACACTTCGGATCATCTCGAACCGATATTTTTCCTTGATATATGGCACATTTTGCGAATCTTATCCCTGATTTGGATTTAGCAACCTTGAAAACAGTTAGGGGATGTTCATAAACTACTTTAACAATTTGTGAAAGTGGGAGAGCGATGAAGCAAAAACTAAAGTTGACAACATGTTGAAAAGGGTGAGCTTAGTACATATGGTACGCTTAGCTAATACACTTAGTACGCTTAGTATTTTTAGTGCGCTTAGTATGATTAGTATGCACAGTATGCTTAATGCGCTTCGTATGCTTGGTATGCTTAGTGCTCTTAGTATGATTAGTACGCTTTGCTATTACGCTTTGTATGCTTAGTACGCTTAGTATGTTTAGCTAATACACTTAATGTGCTTAGTACGCTTTGTGCGCTCAGTATACTTAGTATGCTTAGTATGCTTAGTATGCTTAGTATGCTTAGTATGCTTAGTATGCTTGGTACGCTTAGTATAATAAGTGCGCTTAGTATGCTTAGTACAGTTAGTACTTTTTTCTAATACGCTTAGTATGCACAGCTAATACACTTATTACGCTTAGTACGCTTAGTGCGCTAAATAGGCATAGTATGCTTAGTGCGCTTAATATGCTTAGAACACTTAGTACACTTAATGAATTTAGCTAATATGCTCAGTATGCTTAGTAAATGCTAAGCTAATACACTTAATACGCTCAGTAGGCTTAGTGCGCTAAGTATGATAAGTATGCTTGGTACGCTTAGTATGATTAGTACGCTTAATATGCTTGGTGCAGTTAGTACCTTTAGCTAATACGCTTAGTACGCTTAGTGCACTTGGTATGCTTGGTATGCTTAGTATGCTTAGTATGCTTAGCGAGCTCAGTATGCTTAGTACACTTAGTATGATTAGCTTATACGCTAAGTACGCTTCGTGATGATAAATCTGAAAAAATTGCAAATTTTGAGAAAGATGAGTTGCCCTTAAACGTTGCAGTTCAATAATAATTAATTTAAGTGCCATAATAATTAATAATAAAGGTCACTTATGTCACAAGTTCTTTTCTTACCCTCATTTTTTTCGTGTTTTTGCTTAAGTGCGAACGTACTTAGAAGGACCCAATAAGACGATTTTTCTTAAATTTTTGGTTGAAAAGTCTACGATTATTTTTTTTGTTTGGAATTCATCTCTTATGGTTCATAATCCTGATATTAAATTAAAAATTTAATTATTTTATCGAAAATGTGTATTTCTTTTAAAGTAATCTTTTTTATTAAAAATTTAAATACCTGCTCGAGAGTGGAACCAGATTTTTAAAAATTCATGATGTTGGCTAAAAATTAATAATTTTGTTTAAAAATTAATAATTTTATTTAAAAATTTAACTACTTAATAAAAAAATTTAACTATTTTGTTGAAAATTAGTTTTTTTTTGAAAATTAATTTTTTTTAGCTTAAAATTTAACTATTTCAAATTAGGTTTCGAATGTATCCTTTTAGTTTATGAATTGATCTTTTCTAGTATAAAATTTAATTATTTAGCTCAAAGTTATCCTGTTGAAAATTAATCTGTTTTGGTTGAGACTTCAACTATTTTGTTGAAAATTTTTCTCTTTTGTTATGAAATCCAATACTTTAAAATTAAACTACATTTTAAGAAAATAATTTTTTTTGTTTGTTTGAAGGTTCATCATTTCAGATTAAAATTTATATTTTCGGGTCGAAAATTAAATAGCTTTGTAAAAAATTTGTCTTTTTCAACTAAAAATTCAAAAATTGCGTATCAAAATTAAACTATATAATTAAAAATTGAACTACTTTTATTAGAATTTAACTATTTAGTGGATAATTAACTTTTTTGTGCAAAAAAAAAATTATTTTGGGTTAAAAATTCAACTGTTTTGTAGATAAATCGTCTTTTTGACTAAAAAGTTCAACAATTCTATTAAAATTGGTAAATTTCTATAAAAATCTGTCTTTTTGTACTTAAAATTTAACAATTGCCTATAAAATTTAACTATTCAGTTAAAAATTCATATTGTTGTTAAAAAGAGACTACTTGGTGAAATTTAAACTTTTTTTATGAAAATTTAATTGCTTGGTAGATTAATTACTTTTTAATAAAAAAAAAATCATATTTTCGGGTGGAAAATTCAACTGTTTTGTGGATAATTCGTCTTTTTGACTTTAAACTTCAACAATTTGATTGAAAATTGATAAATTTCCTTAAAAATTCGTCTAGGAAATTTAATTGTTCGGAACATTTATTACTTTTTTTATAAAAAAATAATATTTTTTGGTTAAAAATTTAACTTCTTTGTAGATAAATTGTCTTTTTTGTTTACAAGTTTAACAATTCTATATAAATTGAATAATTTCGTTAAAAATTCATCTTTTTGGATTAAAAATTTAACAATTTGGTATAAAATTGAACTACTTGGTTAAAATTCGTATTTTTCGTTAAAATTTGAATACTTGGTTGAAAAGAAATCTACTTTTATCAAAAAATTTCTGTTTTGTAGATTAATAACTTTTTTGTAGAACAATCATATTTTTGGGTTGAAAATTAAATTTTTTTTTAGATAAATCGTTTTCTTTCTTGAGAGTTTAACAATTTAGTTGAAAACTGGTAAATTTTCTACAAAATTCAAATTTGCGGTTAAAAAATTGAACAATTGGGTAAAAATGTAGGTATTTGGTGGAAAATTCATCTTTTTTTGTTTAAAATTTATATTTTGCGTTTAAAATTCGACTACTGGCTTGAAAATTTCACTGTTTTTGTAAAAATTTCAATAATTCGTAAATAATTAACTCTTTCATGGAAAAAATCATCTTTTTAGGTTAAAAATTCACATTTTTGATCAAACATTATACTACCTGGTTGACAATTCACCAACTTTTATGAAAATTCAACTATTTAATAGATAAATAACTCTTTGTGGAAAAATCATTATTTCGGATGGAAGATTTAACTGTTTTGTAGATAAATCGTCTTTTTGTCTCAAAAGTTCAACGATATTGTTAAAAAAGGCGATTGAAAATTAAGCTATATCAATGAAAATTTAACTATTTGGTAGATGATTACCTTTTTTTGGAATATGACTGTTTTGGTAGAACAGTAATCTTCTTGGTGGAAGATTCATCTTTTTTAATAAAAAATTATTTTACTTATTATTTTAATTCAATGTTTTCATTTGTTTTATCATCATATCATTATATTATATTTTATCTTATTATTTTTATTTTATTTGTATATTTTAAAAAAATATTTCTTTTAATTCAACTGATTAAAAATTCATGATTTTAGTTCGGGGTTCATTTTTTTTGGTTAAAACTTAGTATATTTCGTTTTATTTGAACATGATGAAAAATTTGTTATAAAAAAATCGACTACTTTGCTTGAAATTAAACAACTTTAAAAAAAATTGATTTTTTTTGTTGAGAATCCATCGTTTCAGTTTAAAATTCAAATTTCCGGGCTGAAAATTGAATAGTTATGTAGAAAAATCGTCTTTTTGGACTGAAAATTTAACAATTGGGTATCAAATTTAACTACCTGGATGAAAATTCATATTTCTTTCTAAAAATTCTATTTATTGGTTGAAAATTGCACTACTTTTATAAAAATTTATCGATTTGGTAGATAATCAACTTTTTGTGAAAAAATCATTATTTCGGATGGAAGATTCAATTTTTTTGTAGATAAATCGTCTTTTTGTCTTAAAAGTTCAAAGATACTGTTAAAAACTGCTAAATTTCATTTACAATGATTGTTTTTTATTCAAAATTCAACAATTAAGTATAAAATTTAACTCTTGGGTTGAAAAATTATATTTTTGTTTAAAAAATCGACTATTCACTTAAAAATTAAACTATATTAATGGAAATTTACCTATTTGGCAGATAATTACCTTTTTTTGAAAAATACCTTTTTTGGTGAAACATTAATCTTTTTGGTGGTAGATTCATCTTTTTTGTTAAAAATTGTTTTAATTATTATTTTAATTTAATTCTGTTATTTATTTTATCATTATATTAACATATTATATTATATTTAATCATATTATTTTTATTTTATTTTATTTATACTTTTTAAATGTTTCTTTTAATTCAACTGATTAAAAATTCATCATTTCACTTCGGGGTTAATTTTTTTGGTTAAAAATTAGTATATTTCTTTTTGTTTGAACTTGCTG
The DNA here is from genome assembly GCA_032357855.1 of Amphibolips quercusostensackenii. Lineage (NCBI taxonomy): Eukaryota > Metazoa > Arthropoda > Insecta > Hymenoptera > Cynipidae > Amphibolips > Amphibolips quercusostensackenii. Next base: position 948,480 of record JAUELO010000099.1, read on the forward strand.
AAAAATTTGTTACAAAAAAATCTACAACTGTGTTTGAAATTAAACTACTTTAAAAAAAAATTAATTTTTTTGTTTTTTGAAAATCCATCGCTTCAGTTTAAAATTCATATTTGTGGGTTGAAAATTGAATAGTTATGTAGAAAAATCGTCTTTTTGGACTTAAGATTTAACAATTGGGTATAAAATTTAACTACTTGGTTGAAAATTAACATTTCTTTCTAAAAATTCTAATAATTGGTTGAAAATTGCACTACTTTTATGAAAATTTATTTATTTGGTAGATAATTAACTTTTTGTGAAACAATCATTATTTCGAATAGAAGATACAACTGTTTTGTAGATAAATCGTCTTTTTGTCTTAGAAGTTCAACGATACTGTTAAAAACTGCTAAATTTCATCTACAATTATTTTTTTTTTTATTAAAAACTCAACAATTGGGTATTAAATTTAACTCTCGGGTTGAGAAATCATATTTTTGGTTTAAAAATCGACTATTCGTTCAAAAATTCAACTATATTAATGAATTTTTAACTATTTGGTAGACGCAATTACTTTTTTTCGAATATGCCTTTTTTGTTAAAACAGTAATCTTCTGGGTGAAAGATTCATCTTTTTTGTTAAAAATTATTTTAATCATTATTTTGATTTGATTTTATTATTTATTTTATCATAATATTATTATATCATATCTTATCATATTATTTTTATTTTATTTTATTTGTATTTTATTAAATATTACTTTTAATTCAACTAATGAAAAATTCATCACTTCAGTTCAGGGTGCATTTTTTTTGATAAAAATTAGTATATTTCGTTTTGTTTGAACTTGCTTCAAAAATCTGTTATAAAAAATCTACTGCTTTGTTTGAAATCAAACCACTTTTAAAAAAAAATTTCTGTTTGAAAATCCATCGTTTCAGTTTGAAATTCATATTTCCGGGTTGAAAATTGAATCGTTTTGTAGAAAATCGTCTTTTTGGACTGAAAATTCAACAATTGAGTATAAAATTGAACTACTTGGTTGAAAATTGCATTACTTTGATAAAAATTTATCTATTTGGTAAATAATTAACTTTTCGTGTAAAAATCATTATTTCAGATTGAAAATTCAACTGTTTTGTAGATAAATCGTCTTTTTGGTTTCAAAATTCAACAATTTTGTTGAAAATAGATTTTTTTGTTGGTTCAAAAAATATATATTTTAGTTAAATATTCAACTACTTGATTTGAAATTTATCTTTTTGATAATTCTTTTGTGCTAGAGGAGTCATCTTTTTTATTGAAAATGAATTTTTTTGGGTCTGAAATTTAAGTTTTCGGGTTCAAAGTTCAACTGCCTTTAAAAAAATTTCGTTATATCTGAAAAATTCTGACGTACAGGAAAAATTTGGACAACGGGTACAAATAATAAAGAATCCTATCAGGAATTTTTACAATTTTATGAGGAAATGTTAAATCTCGTGGGAAGTAGATTATATGACAAAAAAGTATACCTGCATGAGAACGTACGCAACTTACTGCGGGTCTGAAAAATGCGATAAATTAATTAATGGAATACAAACAAAATTAAATCGATTTCAACCCGCATGAAAAAATTCCGGTGTGGTCCACCATATAAACGTTGGGTTTCATGCTATAAGAGTGATTTCAGTAAGAGGGGTTAACCCCTATATCTTTTCATAAATTGGGAGGAATGTTATTAATACAGCTTGGAATCCTATCATTGTTACCTTGGGCCCTTATCCGTCATTTAAAAAGCTTTTAAATATTATTTGACAGTTTTTACAACAGAAATTTTAGCCTCAATGGATATGGCATTCCACAGTAAAATGGTAATTGAATTAAAGGTATATTTGATTAAAAGTAGAATTTTAATCAATTTTTTTTTAATATCAAATGAAATATTGATTTTTTTGTCCAATATTTTATTTTGTTTTATTTTCTGTAAAACACGGTTTTAGAATAATACAAATTAATTATGAAACAACTAAAACTCAAAACTTAGTTTTTACATATCGTCTTTTTTTAAAAACTCGTATTTTTTGTTGAATCCAGCGGTTTTTTATTCAATATTAAATTTTTTTTTATTAATTATTGTATTTTGCGTTGGGAATTCATCATTTCAGTTATACGTTAATCTGGTTTGGATAAGGATCCAACTATTTTATTGAAATACACGTATTTTGTTTAAAATATTTCAAAACAAAATTAATATTTTTTGTTTAAAATTCATTTATTTAGGTTAGCAATATAACCATTATTGCAAAAAGTTTATCTATCTTGTTCAAAATTAATTATCTGGTTTTAAATTCACATATATTATGGTAAATTAGTTTTTTTGATCAAAATTATCTTCTCAGTTAAAAATTAAACTTTTTGGTCAAAGATTCATCACCTTAGTCAAAAATATAGTTCTTAGGTTAAAAATTTAATTATTTTGTTGAGAATTGGTCTTTTTGGTTGAATTCATCTGTTTTTTATTTCAAATTAAATCTATTTTGCAGTACATTTTTCCGAAAAAAATCATTATTTTAGCCAAAAATCAGTCTGGCTTAGTTGAGGATTAAATTATTTTATTAAAATAAATGTATTTTATTTAAAACATATTGGTAAAAAATTAATCTTTTTAGTTGAAAATTCATTTACTCAGGGTAACACTGCTACTATTTTTTAAAAAAGTTCAACTACTTGTTGTAAATTTACGTATTTGTTTGTAAATTATTATTTTTCTTTAAATTAATCTTCATGGTTAAAAATTAATTTTTTTGGTTGAAGATTTATCATCTCGGTTGAAAATTCAATTCGCAGGCGAAAAATTTAATTATTTTGTTGAAAAGTCGTCCTTTTGGTTAAATTCAACTGTGTTGTATTTAAAAACAAAACCTTTTTTTGCCTGAAATATTAACCATTACATTGTTCGTTATAAATTCGTCATTTTAGTTGAAAATTAATCTGCTTCAATTGACGAATAAACTATTTTGTTAAAATTCGTTTATTTTTTTAAAATAGCTCTGCTTTGGTAGAAAATTAAACTTTTAAGTTGAAAATTAATTTATTTATGTTAAGAATGGAAATAATTTTGTAAGAAAATCAACTAGTTTTTTGAAAATTCCACTATTTGTTAGGAAATTAATTTTTTTTGTTAGAAATTAATCTTTTTATTGAAAATTATTATTTTTTGTATAAAAACTTAACAGTTAACTATCTTGTTTTGAAATTTTTCTGCCTTGGTAGAAAATTAATTTTCTTAACTGAAAAGAAATCTTTTTAATTGTAAATTCCACTGTTTGTTTACTTTAATCACTTTTTTAATAAGTCACCTTTTTTTGCTAAAAATTTAAATTCTTGGTTGAAAATTTAACTATTTAATTAAGTTGAACTACTTTGTTAAAGGTACTGTTTTTTATAAAGATTCATAATTTTAGTTGAAAATTCAAATGTATGGTTTTTTATTGTTAATGATTCATAATTTTCGTAAAAGTTTATATTTTTTGTTTGAAAATTGAACAGCTTTGTAAAAAATTCCTCTTTTGGGATTGAAAATTAAACAATTTTGTTTGAAATTTAACTATTAAGTTAAAAATTAGTTTTCTGTTTTTGAAAATTTATTTTTTTTAGTTGAAAATATCGCTGCTTGATTTTCATAAAATATTTAACTATTTGATCAGAACTTAATTTTTTTGTTAAAAAATTATATTTTTGGGCTAAAAATTCAACTGCTTTGTAAAAAAATCGTCTTTTTGGATTATAAGTTTAACAATTGTGTTAAAAATTTATATATTTGGTTAAAAATTTATCACGGCTTTTCGGTTAAAAATTTTACTTTTTTGTTGAAAATTTGTATTTATTTGGTTAAATCTTAATTTTTTTATTTCAAAATTTAGCTATTTCATTTGCGGCTAGAAATTTATTATCTACTAGTTGGAAATTAACTGTTTGGCAGGAAATTCAGGTATTCTGTTGAAAATTAAACTTTTTAGTTAGTAGATTAATCTTATTCATTCAAAACTCAATTGTCTTTAACAATAAATTTTTCATACTGAATATTTGACAATTATATTTTTGTTTAAAAAATATCTATTCTAGTTCAAATTTCAACTACTTCATTTAAAATTCATCCTTATTGATTGGAAGTTGAAATTTTTTGTTAAAAATTCATTTTCTAGTTTTCGTTTTCTAGTTGAAATTTTAAATTTTTTAAATCAGTTTTTTTGCTGGAAATGAGTTTTTTATTCTGAAAATTGAGCTATTCTATTTTTAGTTGCAAATTCATCCTTTATAAATTAAAAGTTCATATATTTTGTTGCAAATTCGTATTTTTTTTTTTTTTAGAAAATTATTTACTCTTAAGGTAAAAATTTGACTAATTGGTTTTAAATTAACTGAATGGAACTTTAATTTTTTTATTGGAAATTAATGTTCAAACTGAAAATTTGACGGTTTCATTTCTGGTTAAAAAATATCTATTTCAGTTGAAAATTCAACTATTTGATTTAAAATTCGTCTTCATTGGTTGAAAATTCATCAATTTGTTTTACGATTGAAATTTTTGGTTAAAAAATCTTTTTTTTTCATTTAATTCAACAGTTTGAAAATTTATATTTAGGTAGAAAATTTATCTTTTATTGCAGAAAATTCATCTTTCTTGGTTGAAAACGAATATTCTTTTGGTTTAGAATTTGATTATTTGGTTAAAAATTTATCTCTTTTTTTGAAAGGTAAAATATTTTGTTTTAAATTTATTTGTTTTAAATCTTACTTTAAAATTAAACTTTTTGTTAAATTTTCTTTTTTTTTGTTTGTTCCAAATTAATTTTTTTGTCTAATAATTTAGCTATTCTATTTTTTGTTGCAAATTTATCCTTCAGAAGTTAGAAAATATCCATTTAGTAAAAAATTCATGTATTTTAATAAAAATTCGTCTTTTTATCAGAAAACTGATCTTCTTTGTTTAAAACACTCTTCCTGGTTGAGGATTCAACTGTTTACTAAAAATTGTTCTTCTTGGTTTTTAATTCGACTGGTAAAAAATTCAATTTTTTTGTTAGAAATTAATTTTTTTAACTGCAAATTTGATGGTTTCATTTTAGGTTCAAAAATACCTATATTAGTTTCAACAATTTAATTCTTTAGTTTAAAATTCATCTGTTGAAAATTCATCTGTTGAAAATTCATGAATCTGATTAAGGATCAAAATACTTTAAAAAATTTTTTTTGTTTAGTTCAAATAGTTGAAAATTCGTATTTTAGATAAAAATTCATTTTTCTTGCTTAATAATTAACTTTTTTGTTGCTTAAAATTTGAATTGTCTTTTTGGTTCTAAAATTTGACTATTTGGTTCAAAGTTCAACTATTTTGTTAATAACATTTTTCTTTTTGCTTGAAAGTTCAACTATTTGGTTGCTAACGCAACTGTTACATTAAAATTTAATTTTGCTGTTGTTGAAAATTTATGTTTTTTGGTTGAAATTGCAATAATTTTATTTAGTGAGTGAATTTATTTCCCTACTATTGTGGATTGTTAGTATGGATTAGTGTGGATTATTAGTGTGGATTATTAGTATAAATTTCAGAATTATCTAGAATTCCGTCGTGCTTATTTGAACAACACGTTTGTTTCACAACACTGCTCCGACCCAGGTCGCTGATCAATCTCATTAGCAATTACCCCAGGTGAAGAGTTTCAAAAACAGTTGAAAAACTGTGTTTCGGCTTCTTATTGTCAGTGGGGGTTGGGGTCGACCTAAAAAAGGTGTGTATTCCAAAATTTGAAACATTTGAGACCCTGAAGACTCTATAGTTTTATAACTATATATGTTTCCAAAGTTAATTGTTGATTTGCAGAATGTAGATCACACATATGTGAGATCCCTCAGATGTACCTATTTGAACGGGTGTGTGTGCCAAGCTAAGCATTAGGTTTCTCGTTCCCACAGGTCCACTCAATTGGCCATAGATCGGTGGCATATTGCCCCTGTTGACAAAACTCACGGGGGGTAGAGAATGCCCGATGCAGTTGAGATGAATTGAACCCGTATGTATCATCCCCTCCAGACATAGTCTATATTCTATATTCTATCCGATCCACCCCCATTGGCAGGTTTGGGGTGAGAGAACCAGAACCACATCTCATTACCGGTTCCCATGGGTTTCTATGAGGACCGTGGCAATGGTCGTGTGCCGCGCCGTAGTGCAGGTCTCAGATAAGGGTGAATCGCATTATATAATTGTGATGGGGCACCATGCGGAGGTTGAGAGCTTCCGATGGGGGAGTGCAAGCCTGATTTCTGGTGTGATCGTGTGAATCCTGTCCTGTGAGATACGCTCAAGTTCTTTTTTTCCTATCTATCTATCTACTTCACCGATCGTGACCACTCGCTTCTTTTATTCATGCCACTCGAGTATCAAAAGACCTCAACAAATCAATGTGAACGCAACTGTTTCGCGAATCAAATCGAATCATTACAGCACCACACATTATCAGTATCAATAACACACAGACGCGGATCCAGAGAAGTGACCTGGAGGAGACGGCGTCGGAAACTTT
>JAUELO010000099.1:963529-974081 GCA_032357855.1 Amphibolips quercusostensackenii
TTATTGTTTATAACTATCTTCTTGTAAAGTAATGCTAGATGTTTGCAGTTCATTCTGAAATTGTGCACCATTTGTCCACTTTTTAATAGGAGTGAGGTAATAATCAATTCAAGTTGACAAACATAATTGTTTGAACAATATATAGTATTATATTTTTATTTTTAATAATATTCTTTTTGAATAATGCTACAAGGGTGCAGTGTTTTTCGCTATTCTTACGCTTTTGTCTGCTTCACGTGAAATTGTGATAATTATTTATTTCATTTAACAAACATAATTTTTAAAGAAAATATATTTGTTAATAACTACACTTTTCTAAAGTTATGCTGGATAGCTGCATCTCTTTCTGAAATTTTACTCTTTTGTCTACTTTTCAATTTGAGTAAGGTTATAATTATTTGAGATAATGAACATAAATTTCTCAAATAATTTGCTTTATATTTAATAATATTCTCTTTAAATAATGCTAGAAAAGTGCACTTATTCTTGGAATTTTCAACTTCTTGTCTACTTTATACTTAGATTGTTGTGATAGTTGATAAAATTTAACAAACATTATTGTTTAAACAAAATATCATTGCTTATAACTATGTTCTTCTATAATAAAGCTAGATTGTTGCAGCTTTTTCTAAAATTTTGCTACTTTTTGTACACTTTTCAATTAAAATAAGGTATTAATTAATTTAGGTTAAAAAGCGTTATTGTTTCAAACAATTTATTATTGTTATTTAATATGTTCTTTTATATTATTTTTTGAAAGTTGTGCTTTGTTCCGAAATTTAAACTTTGCTTTAGTATTTTAGTTCGGATCAAATAATCAATTAACAATAGCATGCACTATTTTTTAATTAATTTCTTCTATGTTTATATATTTTTCTGAAATAAGCTAGACATTTCAAATATTCTTCAAATTTTGTATATGGATCTTATTGAATAAAAATTCTCCTTGTAGTAGTTAATGAGCCTTTTTTTAAACGTAATATCAATATTTATTATTTGTGCCTGATTGAAAAAAAAGAAGCTAAAAATTTTAGAAAAACTCGCAACTTTCTATCATTAATATAAAAGAAAATAGTTGTCAACTATAATAAGTTGTTTAAAGAATTATATTTGTTAACATTCATTAATTATTATTTGACTAAGTCAGAAGCGGATATGAAGTCAAAAATTCAAGAAAAAACCGCAGCTTTTTGGAATAATATAGAGGAGGATAGTTGTAAGCAATACAAATTCGTCCAGAAAATTATTTTTGTTGAATTGCAATAATTATCATACCTCGCTCTGAATAAAAAGTTAACAAAAAGTGGAAAATTCCTGAAGAAACTGCAATTTCCATCATTATTAAAAAAATCTTTTTTTTTTAATCGTTTAGAAAATTATTTTTAATCAATTAAAATAATTATTGCCTGTCTCCAATTAAGAAAGTAGGACAAAAGTGTAAAATTTTAGGGAAAACTGCAATTTTGTAGCATTATTCTGAAAATATATCATTATAAATAACAATAAATTGCTTAAACAATTATTTCTGTTAAATTCAATTGATAATTGCTTTGATCTAGATAAAAAGTAGAATATAAGTCAAAAAGTCGAAATAAACCGCGACTTTCTAACTCTATTCTAAGACAAAATTTATAAAAACAATAATAAATTGCTTTAACAATTGATTTAAACATCGGTTTATCAGTATAAAGTAGTATTTTATCCATCAAAAACAAATTAAATTTTAAGAGTCGCTAGAAAAATCATTATTAGCGTCAACAATTTGCAAAACCCAATTTTTCACTTATATGGTTTTTTGGGGATTCTATAAAACAGACTTGTGTGGGTGACATTTGAAAAGTAATTTTTGATTTGTATTTCATGGTTAGTTGTAAAAAGAAATGTTAAATTTCAATTTGATTTCGAAAAAATGGACCACCCTAATTGGCATATTAACAAACAAACACCCTGTATCTGTTCATGAAGGAACAGTCTCGAGTACATACAGTAAGAGTAACTAGGTCATATTACTGGATTAATTAGCTCTATGTGCACCCCAAAAAGGACTTGGCTTAATGGCATAATAATAATAATAAAAAATAATAATAATGTGCAAGCAATTTAAGCGACACGCGTGCGGCGCGGCGCTATACCTGTCACTATCCCCGCACGTTATCGGGGAAATGAGACACCATCCAGATTTAATGAGGTGTCCTATTTGCAAGATAAATGATGTTGCTCTGAGTCATTCTGATACCAATTATTTAATTCATTGTAATAACTGCTACCAGATGCGATTCCAAACAAAGAACAATTGGCGACAATTGGACGACACACCTTTTTTATGTCAACCTCCCCCCCCCCCCTCTCGAGACCTACCTCACCCCTTGGCACATACAAGAAGAAGCCTAAAAAATTGTGATAAAGTAAGGAAATTTTTCACGAAAATAGGGGAATTAATTCTTTTATATAAAATTGTAAAGGTGTCATATTACATTCAATTCGAAACGATTTCAATTGCTAATATTTGTATACAAATGTTAAATTTTAAAAGAGTATGGTAGAATTTTGAACCGAATAGTTGAATTTTTAACAAAAAACTTAATTTTCAAGCATGAATATTAATTTTGACCAAAATAGACGAATTTTAAACAAAATACATCATTTTTCAAGCATATAGTTGCATTTTTAAGTACAAATGATCCATTGTAACCTAAAAATATTGATGCATTACCAAAAAAGACTAATTTGCGATTAAATATATAGTTTTGAACAAAACAGGTAAATTTTCAACCAAGAAGATTAATTTACTTCTAAAAATTAAAAATTTTTAAGTAAGTGCATGAGTTTTTAACCGAATATTCAATTTCAAAAAAAATAATCAATTTTCAACTGAGAATATTTATTTTTACGAAAAAAGACTAATTTTTAACTACATACATGAATTTTTAACAAAATAGTTACATATTTACCGAAGAAGGTGAAATTACTAACAAAAACGGCAAACTTTCAACAAAATAGTTGAATCCTCAAACAAAAAAGATCAATTTTTAACCAATTCTTCATTCTGAAGAAATTTTATGAGATATTAAAATTTTGAAAGTAATTAATGGATTTTTAAAATATTTCAAGGAATTTTAAAGATTTTAGAATATTTTACAAGATTCAAGGAAATTTCAAAATTTTCAAAACATTCTAAAAGGTATGAAATATATCAAAGGATTTCAAAGGCTTCAAAAGAATTTAGGGAATTAAAAAAAATGTCTACAGAATTTTCGTGAGTATACGAAAAGGAATGAAATTTTGCCGGACTTCTAGAAATTTCTACGGATTTCATGAATTCAAAGACTTAAACATTTTTATAAGAATTCTCAAATACATTTTAAATTGACAGTGAATTTTGCATATTTTTAAAAAGAAAATCTATCCAATCACTTGAAGTATTACAAATTTTATAATAAGTGGTGTAATTCAATATTAAATGAGTTCGATTTTAACTTTTTTCAATGTTGAATTTAATATTTAACTTTTTTTATCATGAAATCATTCTGTATATAATGCGTTATTCTAAAATATTTTACATTACAAATTTTCGGTTTTTGATCTTCATTTCTAATCCTTCATTTCAATAAGAAGAATTTAAAAATTCAATTTTCAAGACCCACATAATTAAAAACTAAAAGTGTTTGAAATCAACCCTTTTTTTATAAAAAAACGTTTCAAGCTGATTAACTGTAAATATAAATAAAGTAATGACTTTTAAAATTTTAATGTAGTTCGAGTACCAAAGGTTAAATAATAATTCGTTTTACAAGCCGATTCTACTGTTTAGCATTTAACAATGAAATCAATAAGCTTATAATCAAACGCTTTTATTCAATTTCAAATTGTATTTTAGTATTTTTTTAATCTTAAATATTCCATTTTAACTCATTGGTTATAAACGTGTAATTCAAAAAAAGAAATTTAAACTTTAAAACATTTTAAACAATTTTACTTTTAATTTGAAATGTCTTCAGCTTGAAGAAATTTTTAATATGGAATACTAATAAAACCATAACGTGTAATAATTTTAAAAGTTTAATCATTTTCCTTGCTTACATTTCAGAATACTAAATAGCATCATTATTCTCGATTTGAGCGGTAAATTAGTTTTAAAAATTTCAGATATATTTAATCAAAATTTAAAAAAAAATTGTTGATTTTCAACCAAATAGTTAAATTTTCAAACAATGAAGATGAATTCTTGACGAAAAATGTGAAAGTTAATATATCAAAGAGACCAATTTTCAACAAAATAGTTATATCCTTGAACAAAAAATATCAATTTTTAAGCAGTTGTGTTTCTAACCAAAGAAAAAACATAATTTTGGAAAGTAACTAATCTTTAACAAAAAAGGTCATTTTTAACCTGATAAGTACACATTCAACTAAATTCATGAATTTTCAATCAAGAAAATTCATTTTCTATCAAAAATACCAATTTTTAACTAAAATAATGAATCTTTAGCCATAAAATGACTTTTTGCTTCTTCATAGAGAAAGCTATGTAATGGTAAAAATTTTAAAAAATATTAAATTATAAACGACAAACAGAAAAGAAGATATTTCAGTCAAAAAAAATTTTAATTAAAAATCAAAAACAGTAAAATTCAACAAAAAAATGGGGCTTAAAGCAAACAGTTTAATCCGCAACCAAACGGTAATTATTAATCAAACCGTTACATTTTTGACCAATAAAGACACGATTCATAATAAAATAGATGAATTTTACAGACAAAAAGACAAATTTCCCGCAAATTAGTTGAGTTTTAAGCCCGAAAATATCAATTAAAAAAAGATTGATTTCACCAAGAAGTTATATTTTGAATTCAGAAGAATAATTTTGCAAGAAGAAAGACGAATTTTCAACAAAATAGTTGTATCTTTAACTAAAACAAATTAATTTTTTAACATAAAATTGAATTTTTTATCATGAAATAGAATTTTTCATAAAAAAATAAAACTTTCACTAAAAAAACTCAATTTGGAAACCAAAAAGACAAATTTTCAACCAAGAAAGATTTTTCAGACAATAAAAACGCAAGTGTCAACCAAAATTTTAAATTTCTGAAACAGAAACTCGAAATTTTTTACAAAGAGGTTGAATTTTACATTAGGAAAATTAATTTTTTTGATAAATAGAAAAATTATAATAAATAGTAATTAATAATATATATTGAATATAATGAATAATTATACAATACTAAATAATACACCAATAAATATTAAATAAATAAAATAATACTTTTAACCACATAATTGCATCCTTGACCAAAACAGATAAATCGTCCACCAAAATGTTGCATTTTTATAATAATAATTTAATTTCTATAAAAAAGGATCAATTTTAAAACCAAAAAGACCAAAAAAGAAGAATTATCAACCAAATAGTTGTATCATTAACCTAAACGCATTAATTGTGCATAAAAAAGTTGTTGTAGAAAATTAAATTCGTACAAAAATTATGAATTTTTCATCCACAAAAAGGAATTTTCATCAAAAAAAGATTTTTCAGTCAGCAGACAAAAAAAAAAGTCAACCAAACTATTGAATTTCGAAGTCAATATGTCGAAATTTCTACAAAACAGTTACATTTTCAACAAAAAGATTATTTCCTAGTAAAAAGGTGATTTTTAACTAATAGTTGAATCCTCAAGCAAAACAGAATAATTTTTGATTAAACAGTTGCATTTACAAGGAAAAAAAACGTCATTTATATAAAAAAAGATGAGCTTTCAAATTAAAAAGGTAAATTCTCAACTAGAAAATATTTTGTAGGCAAGCGGAAAAAAATTTTAGCAAAATTATTGAATATATATCAAAGCAAGAAATATAAATTTTTAACAAAATAGTAAAGTTTTTAACTTGAAAATCTTTTCCATAAAGAAATTTTAATTGCCAACCAAAAAGGCCGATTTTCTACAAAAGAATTTAATTTTTAGCAAAAAGGTACAACAAAATTTATTTTCAATTAAAATTGTAAAATCTTTAACCACATAGTTGAATTTTTAACCAAAACACAATAATTCTTAATCAAACAGTTGCATTATTACCAAAAAAACGTAATTTATACCAGAAGAAATTAATTTTTAAACTAAGAGACCGATTCTCAACAAAGTACATGAATTTTCAACTAAGAAGTTTTAATTGTAAACAAAAAAGACAATATTATATTTTTATTTAAAAATTAATTTAGATCTAAAACCGGAAACAAATAACTGGAAAATATAAGAAAACAAGTGACTTCTGAAAAAGGACATAGTGCACGATTAATGACTATTCTGCAGTTGGATCCATCAGCACTCAGATTTTGAAAATCGTATATCCAAACCATAAGACAAGCATTTATCAAAAATGAATTCAAAAAATGAAATTGGTACTAAAAAAGATGAATTTTTAAACCGCAAGAACAAATTTTTAATTAACAAAGATTTTTCATTTAGCAGACAAAAAAAAGTCAACCAGACTATAACATTTTGAAGTCAAAAAGTCGAATTTTAAATAATATAAAATTATAAACTGTAAACACGCTGCTTTTGAATTATACGTCGCACAATACAGACTCACAAATCTTAAAGTCTGTTCTTGCAGATTCTCCAACTCCAGCTACATTAACTGGACGACTAATCTTATCCAACAGACTTCTAATTACCATAGAATGAATCATTCTACAGAATCTACTGTGCTTTACTGTAAATCAAGTCCCCCTCAGTGTTTACCATTTTTATCATTTTTGCATAACTAGAGAAACTTCAAAAAGCAAGCGTACACTGCGTATTTAATATGTAAAGTTCAAAGAAAACTTCAAGAACAAGTACAAGAAAAAGTACATGTGAAAGGTGGTAGTACATAATTGGATAAACAACAAAGTGAGGATTTTTCACGAACGTGGAGAACATTCTGTAAGATCAAAACCACTATTTAAAGATTAAATAAATTTTTACTTTCCAAGTCAAAGTGTTGCTGAATTGAGGACAAAAAAGTTTGATCAAAAAAAGTTATCCATGTTCGAGAAGATAGATGTGGAAGGTGGCAATCTGGAAATGGTACTAACTCAAATTGGACTTGAGAATTTTGTGTTTGAAATTTAATGGTTTTTCAAAATTAGTTTTTGTATATCGCTTGAAAATGAATGTTTAATGATGATAAAAAAGTTAGATCCAAAACAATAATTCTGTTCTGAGAAAATCAAAATTGAAGATCACAATAACACAGAATACGTTCGGGGAAAGTACTATGGCAGGTTTCTGGGGGTCTGGTCACATTATTTTCAGAATAAATAAATAAATAAAAATACAAAACCTTACAAAGGTGACTGTTTTGATTATTTGTATTTAAATTGGTTTTCTGTTTTTCTCTGAGCCAACTAGGATGGGTTTTGTTAAAAGTATTAGGGGTGTTTTCCAGGGAAGGTTGAATATCATTGTAGTTTTATAAAGTGTGATTATTTTTAAAGTGTAAATTATAAATGTGTAAATGTCGAAAGGCATAATTATTTTTTATCCTAATATATTTTTTCTGTTTTGCATAGTGAGACTTTGGATTTGTTTTGCTAAAAGAGCTAGGAATGGTTTCTGGGTGTTGTTGAATATTACTTTCAGTTTTAGAAAATAACACGCAGTCCTTTGAAGGCAAGTGTTCTTATTATTTGCAATTTGAATTTTTTTAAACTATTTCAGTTTGAAGCAGCTAAATTGATGTTTGTTAAATGTGCTAGGGGCAGTTTTTTGGTACTTGAAAATTATTGTCCTGTTATGGATGTAACTTATATTTTTGTGAAGATGATTTTTATACTTATTTTCAATTTTAAAGTATCTTGACTGTCTCGCGTAGTGACACTTTGGATTTGTTTGGTTAAAAGTACTAAGGATCGTTTTTTGGGTTTTTGAAATATTATTATCGGACTACGAATATAATTTCAAATTTGGAAAGGTGAATTGTGTATTTATTTTCTATTCTAAAATATTTTGTTTTTTTTGTAGGGTGAAACTTTAGATTTGTTTCTGTTAAGTTCTGGGGTTGTCTTTTGAAACTTGTCAAATATTATTTTTCAATCGTGAATATAATGTCAAAAGTGATATTACTCGTATATTTCAACATATAATTATTTTGATATTGTGATATTATATTTCTAATATGATTCTTCTAAAGTGACTCTCTTAATTATTTACCATTTGACATTTTTTTCTGTTTGCGTTGAATACAGCTGAGATGGGGTACGATAAAAGTGCTAGGTGTGACTTCTGTTTTTAAAAAAATATTATTGTCGTATTACTGTTTTTGTTCAAAGCTCCTAATATGGGGCTTGTTGAAAGTGATAGGGGTTGTTTCATATTATTGTCAAATAACGGTTATATTAAAGGATGGTATGGGATTTTATAAAATACTAGTCTATTATACGCGCGCGCACGCAAGCGCTGCCTCTAATATTAATTTTTATCACTTACCCAATTTGCAAATAATTATTTATACGTTAAAATCTTTTGACCACTAAAATTCTTACTAAAATTAGATTCTGAAAGAATAAATTTAGTGAATCCACGTAACGTAGAATTATTTTATTTACGATAACTATTATTAACCGTAAAGGGTGAGACATTGCTTGAATATTTCAAGTGCACAACTTAATCAACATAATAAATCCGAAGACAAATATCAACAATAATTAGTGTAATAATAAATTTAGATACCAATCATGTTTTGTTGAAAATTTATTCTTTGATTATAAAATAGAGGTTTAAGAAAATTTACGGAATATATTATGAATGAGGACGGCGTGGTAGTGCAAATGTAGATATGAAAATGGCCAAAAAATAAATTATAATACCCTAAATACAAATGATACATTATTATCATATTCATAAACAACGCATCAAAATATACTGATGAATCATTAAAATATATTGTTTCCTAACATTCAGGTTATGTAATTTAATATTGTGAAAAAATTAATTTTTGTACAGTGACATTTGCGGGCACTTTAACCCTTTGCGGCATAGTGGTAATCTAGATTACCACCTTTTTTATTCACAACTTTTTTTTCTAGATTCGAAGTTTTTGAAGTAATTAAAAAAAGTCTTATTTATATCGCATTTAAAGCATTGTAGTGTGTAAAAAATGATGATGATTGTATTGCATTATAAATAGTTATAAATAAACAAATTTCGAAAATCGATTTTTTTTGCGAAAGAATTCATTTTTAAACGACGTATTGAATAAATTAGAATAAAACTTGTTACTCAGAGGTTTTCGGGTCGCTGATTACGAACCCGGAGCCAGATTTGCAAAATTCAAAATCGCGGATTTAATATGGCAGAAGGATTTTCAAGAAATTAATAGATTTTCATGAAACTTGGCATCTGTGGGTTTTTGGGGTTTTTGAAGTTAGATTTTAACAATTCAAAATGGCGGATCTAATATAGCAGAATAATTTTGAATCCATTAATTTTTCAAAGACTTGTCCGCTATATTGGATCCGCCATTTGAATTTTGCAAATCGGGCTCCGGATTCGTAATCAGCGACCTCAAAACCACCTGAGTAACAAGTTTTATGAA
The DNA here is from genome assembly GCA_032357855.1 of Amphibolips quercusostensackenii. NCBI lineage: Eukaryota > Metazoa > Arthropoda > Insecta > Hymenoptera > Cynipidae > Amphibolips > Amphibolips quercusostensackenii. Next base: position 973,106 of record JAUELO010000099.1, read on the forward strand.
AATCCAAAAACATTTGAAGAAATAAGTCCGCCATTTTGGAATCGACATTTTAAATTTTGGATATATGACTTCAGATTCTCGATCAGTGACCCCGGAAACCCCCTAAGGTGCATATATCCGTAAAATTAGTTTGATATAAAAATGTATGCCGCAAAGGGTTAATGGAAATTTATTTTCAATCAGGGCATCAAAATACTACATCGCCAAATCATTAAAACATTAATACCTATAATTTTGAAAATTATATTCCGAACTGATACTTAGTTCACAATATAAAAACCATTAAACATGTATTGGCATTAAAATGTTTAAATAATGTTTTCTTTATATTTTTTAATTTGAACTATCAATTTTCTGAAATATGATATATTAATCAACTTTTACGCTAATTCTAAAAAAATAAAAATTTTAGTAGACAAATAAGAGCGTATCAAAAATCATTGTTAAATGATTAAAACATATGTACATATAATTTTTAAAAGTAATTGAAGTAATCATTTCAAGGCCATTATTGTGAATCAGTAAATCAAAAACATCGCTAATTCATGATAACCTATAGTTTTTCTAATTATATTCCGATCCGATACTTAGTTAACAGAATAAAATTTATTAAGCAATTGCATGTATTTAAACATTTAAATAATTTGAAAAAACAACAGCGTACGAAAATACATCGCTAAATAATTAAAACAGAATCTACATATAATTTTGAAAATTGAATTCAGATACATGCTTCAGGGAAGTGATTTGAAAAATTGAAACTTCTGTAAATTAAAGCTTGGAATCTCCTCTTTAAAATGAGACCAAGAACATTATAATATATTCACTTCTTTTCGAATTATAATGAAAAATGTAAAAGTATGCGTCTGATTTACACCTTTATTCGTTAACAGCGTGCAGAAGACAGCAGGAAAAAAATACAGTCACCATTGCTTTGTCTGACTTTCGTGGATATTTTAAACTCTAATTTAGAAAA
>JAUELO010000099.1:974181-991254 GCA_032357855.1 Amphibolips quercusostensackenii
TTTGAATTTGCATTTTTATACATTTCATTTATTTATTATATGCTACTCATTCAAAGAATATTGAACTTCAATCTTTATGTATTTTGATATTGTGCACAAAATTAATCAGATATTAATTATTTAATAAGTTCACAACATAAAAAGCATTAAACAATTATTTGCCTTCAAACATTCAAATAATTTTTACTTTATATATTTTTTATTTTGAGTAGTAAGATGAGAGGTAACCACACATAAAGAATACATAAATTTTACTTTATAATATAGCACTGTGGTGGCGCCACGAACTGAGACTATTTTGGCATTCATCTTTTAGAATATAGTACATTAGTACAACATAATATCGCCGAAATTGAACGCGCTATTTTACGCCGTATATTGAGATAGTGAATTATAACCACTAAATATATCATATCTCTATTAACAATTTACATACCTAAATTAAATAAATCTATCTGGATGTTTCGAGCTGTTATTGAAAGTAATAGTAAAAATACATAAATCGAAATAATTATCGATGGTCGATAAAATTAGGAATCTACTTTTTTAATTTTGTTGATTTTATTTTTAAATCAAGAGGCATGCTATGTCCCTATGAGTTACAAGTGTCTGTTTCCACGAAATCCTTCTGCATGGTTACTACCAATGGAGGTTACGAGTTTTCATATGAAGGATGGTCCTAAGTTTTCGAAATTCGCGTGGAATTAGCGAAAAGTGACTCGATTTCGAAGATATATTTTTTTTTATGTTATTGATCTCGTTTTTGTATAGTGCTTAACACTTGTGGAGTATAAGAGAAACGAGGGAGTTACTGTGCATGTAACAGTACGGTATCTGACGAAATCCGTCGCGTGGCTATCAATTATCTTCCATCGCCAACATACAACCGTTTGTTATACTTACACACTTATTTGTGCTGTGAATACCTAGAACACTGCAATCTTCTATGGGCGTACCAATCCTGTTCTGGCGCCACTGGATATTGCCACAAATGACGGTAAAACGATAATTCACTCTTGCCCTACGCAATGGACTATATAGGTATAATTGTAACAGTGTATTACACCTAAGCCTCAATATAAAGAGCCGATGATAGTCGTTTCTCAATTCTTTTTTTATATTAAGGTGGAGATACAATAAATTAAGAGGCCTAAGTTTTTTGGTTATCTTGTATGTTTAAACTACTATTAGATATTATTCGGATAGTCCAAAAACGTATTGACAGTTTTTGTGTGAAAATTTCACAATCTTACCTCCCAAATTTATTAAACTGATGCTTTGGAATTCTGCCAACTCTGTGAAGTTAAAGCATTTTTGAAAGAATTTTGAATAATAGGTGTGTCAAGTTGTCACTTAACGTTTCTCATCATAATAAACCAAACAAATCAAAAATTACTTTTTGAATTTCAGCCCAATGAGCGTTAATAAGTAATCAATTGCAACAAACATTATTGTTTAATCAATATACTATTATTTTTATTAATATTCTTTAAGAATATTGGTAGAAAGTTGCGCTTCTTTCTGAAATTTCCAATGCATTTTTAAACCACCCTACTGTGCACTCTAGCGGAAAATCATAATTTTCGAAAAAACGAAACAAAAGCCATATTTTGCAGTTTGATAGAAAAGACAGTTGCTCAATCATACCGCTATATCTCACCTGTTTCTACTTAAATAACAGTGCCTTATAAACCCAAATCAAATGAAATCTAATCCTGAATTAATCCTGCAGAAGGATAGACTAAGGAAAATAGGGCGCATATGCTTTCGAATTGAAACCGCGACCAACAGACTCACGGTTTAAAGTTTTAAACTATCTGCCGATTACTGATATCGCATAATTTATAGCTCTCGTGAAACGTGAGGTTGGGTCTCGTAAAGTGCTTCCAGTTCTGACTCACAGCCAGAACAAGATTTTTGTCCAATCGAGAATGTCGATACAGCAGCTTGCCAGACACGAGACCTGGACCTGGTCTGGCCTCGTATATAGGTAAGATCGTTCAAGATAACGACACAATAACTTCATGTCGGCAATTATACCTGAATATCGTAGTCACCAATGGTCGAAAAAAAAATCACAAAAAAATCATAACGAAGCCACTGCTGGACTTCCGATTTATCGAGCTCGTAGCTCACCAATTTGCTTGCTCAAGCTATAATCCTGTAAACGATCTTGTTGTATCTTGACAATACAATATTTCTCAAATCTGAACTTAGTGTCAGTTCGAGAAAGTAGAATCAGAAAATATATAATTTGAATGTTTGACCTAGAAAATATTCTTTGGAATTTTATTTACTTTTATGATTTACTTATTGTATAGAGGTGGTTCACAAGTATGTAATTCTATAGTCAAATTTGATTTTAATTTAATTTAATTTAAATCACAACTCTCAATTTAATTCTCAATTTAATTCTAAACTCTTAATTAGGTTGTAAACCCTTATTTTAACTTTTAATGCAATTCTCAATTCTCTTTAATTTAGTTCTCAATTAAATTCACAATTTAATTCTAAATTCCTGTTTCAATTCTTAATTCGTAATTCACACCTCAACATTCACCTCAATTCTCAGTTTAATTACAAGTTCCTTATTCCATTCTCTATTTCCAATTGAATTTCGAATTTGCTTCTCAATTTAATTCATAATTCAATTCTTAATTCAATTTTGAATGCGATCCTAGATGTGATTCCCTTTCACTATTCAAATCTTAATTCCATTCTCAATTCTATTCTCAATTCTATTCTTGATTCTCTATTCACAATTTAATTCTTAATGCGATTCTTAGCTCACGACGTGATTCTCAATTCTCAACTCAATTTTCTGTTCAAGTCTCAATTTCATTTTTAATTCACAATTCTCAATTCATAAATCTCAATTCAATTCTAAACTCTTAATTGAATTCTCATTTTAATTCTAAATTAAATTTTCAATTCTGATTTCCTAATTCAATTCTCAGTTAAATTCTCAAATGACTTCTCAATTGAATGCCCAGTTCTCATTTTACAATGCGATTCTCAATTCTCAACTAAATGCTTAATTCAATTCTCAAATAAGTTTTAAACTTTGAATTCAATTTTCAGTTTAACTTTGAATATAATTCTGAATTTTTCATTTGTTTTCCATTCTTAATTCTTAATTTAATCCTCAATTAAATTTTTAATGCGATGCTTAATACAATTTTCATTCCCTATTCAATTTTTAAATCAATTCTAAATTATTAATTTAATTCTCAATTCACCTAGTAATTTAATTTATAATTCATTTTTTAGTTCGCTTTTAAATGCAATTCTCAATTCACAACCCAAATTTTAATTTCTACTTAATTCTCAATTTTACCTTGATTATTAGTTCTCAATTCAGTTCTCAATTCTCAATTAATAACTCAATTTTCAATTGTTAACCCAATCCTTCATTCTCAACACAATTCTTCATTCTCAATTCAATTCTCAATTCAATTTCAAACACTTAATTTAGTTCTCAGTTAAACACTAAATTAAATGGTCAATTCTAAATTCTTTATTTAATTGTCAGTTTAATTCTCAATGAAATTTTGAATTTTCAATTCCTAATTCCATTTCTGACTCAATTTTTAATGCAATTGTCATTCACTATTAAATTTTTATTCAGTTATTAATCTTAATCAAATTCTCAATTAATTTTAAAGTCAAAGCTTAATTCTTAACTGTCAATTTAATTCTCAATTAACTTCTTATTTCACTTCTTAATTCAATTCTCAATTTGTTTCTTAATTAAATACTAAATGAAATCCTCAATTCACAACCTAATTATTAATTTTTGCTCAATTTTTAATTTTAACTTAATCTTCTATTCTCACTGCAATCCTAAATACTCAATTAACAACTTAATTCACAATGATCAACTCAATGCTCCATTCTCAATACAATTATAATTTCTTAGTTGAGTTAAATGCTTAATTCAACTCCTAATTCAATTCTTAATCCTTTACAACTTTAATTTCAATGCAATTCTCGATTTCCAACGCGATTCTCAATTTTCAAATCAATTTTCAATTTAAGTTTCAAGTCAATAATCAATTCCTAATTGAATTCTATGCTTTTGGCTCAATCCTTTACTGTCAATTCACAACTCAATTCCAAATTCTCAATTCTATTCTTAATTCCTAATTCGATTCTCAATTTACTTCTAAAATAAATTTTCAACCTGATTTTCAATACAATTTTTAATTCACAATGCGATTCTCAATTCTAAAATCAATTTTCAATTCAAGTTGCAATTCAGTTCTTAATTCTCAACTAAATTCTTAGCTCTTGACTCAATTCTCAGTTTCTCAATCAAATTTTTAATTCTAAATCCTTACTTCAACTTTTAGTTCAATTTACAAATAAATTCTCAATTTTAACTTCTTAACTGTCATTTTACCGATTCCCAATTCTCACTTAAATTCTTAATTCTTAATTTAATCCTCGATTCACTTCCTTATTGAATTCTTAATTATTTACTCAATTTTTAATACAATTATCAATTCACAACGCAATTTTCAATTATCAAATCAATTTCCAATTTATGTTTTAACTCAATTTTCAATTATTAATTGAATTCTAAGCTATTGACTCAATTCTCAGTTCATCTTTCAATTAAGTTTTTAATTATAAATTCTTAATTTAATCCTCAGTTCAATTCACAATAAATGCTCAATTCTTAATTTTTAACTGTCAATTTACAATTTAATTCCAAATTCTAAGTTCTCAATTCAGAACTCAATTTTTAACGCAATACTCAATTCTCAATTCAATAATAAATCCCTAATTATAAATTTCTAATTTAATTCTCAATTACTTCTAATTTCTTCATTTAATTCAAAATCAATTAGAAATTTTCAGTTCACTTCTCAATTCACTACTCAATGCAATTCTAAATTCCTAATTCAGTTCTCAATTCAATTCTGAATTCTTCATTCAATTTAAAAATTCTTAAGTCACTTTTTAATTCGCTTCTTAATTTAATTCTTAATTTATTTCTAAATTCCCTTTTAGTGCAACTCTTAATTCACAACTCAATTTTCAACGCAATGCTTCATTCTCATTGCAATTATAAATCCCTAATCTACTTCTAAATTTAATTCTAAATTCTTTATTCAATTTGAAATTCAATTTGAAATTCACAATTTAATTCTCACTTAACAATGCAATTTTTAATTTTCAACTAAATCCTCAATTTTTAACTCAATTTTTAATTCTCAATTCCATTCCTAACTAAATCCTCAATTGAATTCAATTCTCACTTCACTTTTCAAATTTAATTTTCCATTCACTTTTACATTCAATTATTCTAAATTCAATTCTCAATGGAATTTTTCTCAATTGAATTCTCAATGTAATTTTCAATTCAAAATTCACAACTCAATTCTCAACTAAATTCTCAACGCAATTCTCAACGCAATTCTCAATTCTCTACCTAATGCTCAATTCGATTCACAATTCAATTCGAAATCCCTAATTCTCTACTCAATTCTCAATTCTTTACTTAATGCTCAATTCAATTCAAAATTCAATTCTTAATTCATTTCTAAATTTCTAATTCACTCCTCTACTCAATTGTATTCAATTCTTAAAGAAATTCTAAATTCCTAATTCACTTCTCAGTTTAATTCTTAAATCAATTCACAACTCAATTCCAAATTCCTAATTCTCAATAACTTAATTCTTAATTCTCTACTTAATGCTCAATTTAATTCAAAATTTAATTCAAAATTAAATTCAAAATTTAGTTCAAAATTCAATTCAAAATTCAATTAAAAATTCAATTCTAAATTTCTAATTCACTCCTCTACTCAATTTTATTCAATTCTCAAAGGAATTCTAAATTCTTAATTCACTTCTCAGTTTAATTCTCAAATCAATTCTCATTTCTCAACTTAATTCTCAACTCAATTCTCTACTCATTTCTCAACTCAATTTTCTACTCAATTCTGAATTCTTTACTTAATGCTCAATTCAATTCATAATGCAATTCTAAATTTTTCATTCACTTCTCAGTTTAATTCTCACTTTATAACTCAATTCTTAATCTGTATTTGTAAGATTATATTAATCGAAATTCTCTAAAAATTTTATTAAAGATGATTAATTAAACATACGCTTTGAATTTAAGGTCATTGCGCTTATTAATTAATTCTTAATTTCTAATTCAATTTTTAATTCTCAATTCAGTTCTAAAGTCTTGATTTAATCCTCACTTTAATTCTCTAATGAATTTTTGAAACTAAATTCCTAATTCAATTCTCAGTTTAATTCACAAATGAATTCTCCATTAAATGCCTAATTCTTTATTCACAACGCGATTATCAATTCTCAACCCATTTTCCAATTCTAAATTAAATTTTATACTCTTAATTTACTTCTCAGTTTAACTCTCAATTGAATTTCTAATTTTAAATTCTTCATATATTCTTTAATCTCAATTCTTTATCCAATTCCTAATTCAATGCCTAGTTCAATTATTCTCAATGTAATTCTTATTAACTATTTAATTTTCAATTCAATTCCTAATTTCTAATTTAATTCTTAATTCAATTGTCAATTCGCAATTAAATTTTTAACTTACTTCACAATTTACTTCCTTATTCAATTCTCAATTTATTTCTTAATTCACTTCCTAATGCAATTTTTAATTCGAAACCTAATTTTCAATTTCTACTCATTTCTCAATTTTTACTTAATTCTCAATTTCAACTCAATGCTCGATAATCAATTTTAACTTAATGTTCAATTCTCAATTTTATATCAGTGCTCAATTTTTAATGCAGTTCTAAATTCTTTATGCAAGTCTCAATTTTCAGTTCTGAATTCACATCTCAATTCTAAATTCTCAACTCCATGCTCCATTCTCAATACAATTATAATTTCTTAGTTGAATTCAATTCTAAATGCAATTCCTAATTAAATTGATTATTGAATTCTTAGTTTTCTATTTAATGATCAATTTAATTCACAATTTAATTCAAATCTCTAATTCACTTATTTACTCAATTCTAAAAAGAATTCTAAATTACTAATTGACTTCTCAGTTTAATTCTCAATTCTGAACTTAATTCTGAATCTCTATTCATAAAATAGAATTGATATAAATTCTCTAAAAATTAGTTTAAAGATGGCCAATTAAACACACTATATAAATTTAAGGTTATTGTGTTTATTAAATTTAAATTATTATTAATAATTGTTGCTATATTATTCTTTGAATAATAGCGAGTTCTGTTTTACAGTCGTAGAAAATGTATTATGCCATGTCTTCAAAACTGCGATAATAAGCTCTTTTAATGTTCGGTACTAAAAATTGTTGCTGCTGACTATATCTCCTTTCAAACGTTCAAACAAGAGAACGCTGCACAAGCGCGTGTCAGACGTTCGAGCCACGAGCCACGAGCCACGAGCCGACACGAGTCACGAGCATTTTCACGCGCTCTACTCTTACTCTGTCAAACTAACATAACATATCGCAAATATGCATGTCAAGTTGACCCAAGCCAAGTGCCATTTTAATCAAGCGCACCCAGAGACCATTTCATTTTTTATTTAACAAATCGTTTCTTCAACTTTTTTCTTTAGATTCAAAGGCAAAGATGTGTTATGTCCTCATAGCTATATATTATATTCATAAAAAAGTTTCTAAGAATTCTTCGACGAAGTAGGTGTAATTCTCGAGAGAGCGAAGGTACGTGGGTTAGCGTTAGAGGGTACGTGGGCTAGTGTTTGAGGGTGCTTGGGTTAGCGTTCGAGGGTACGTGGGTTAGCGTTCGCAGATGATAAGGTTGTCAAGGCAGAGTCAATAGAAGACTTACAAAGAACGTCAAACAAACTAAATACAAGCATAAAGAACATGGGCCTCAAAATTAACGTGAATAAAACAAAAATTATAGTGTTTGAAGGAAAGGTTACGAAAATAATATAATTTCATTGATACCGTTTTTGAATTTGAAAAAATATTCTTTTGTTTCAAATAAAGTTGTGAAATACAAATTTAATAATTTCATCTTATTATTTAAAGCCAAGAAAATTATATCTTTCAAATAAAAGATTTCTTAAATTTATAATTCAGAAAACATGTAAAACCTAACCAATTAAATCATACTCTGATGCAAAATTTATATTGTTTAATGATCCATTTATTCCTTACTGTAAAATTTTTATGTTATAAAAATAAAAAATTTTAGTTATCTGCCATTTACTTTTAAAAAACGATAGACCTGATGAGTGTCCATTATTTAAAACAAATTTTAATCAAATAAATCTTTAGAGAATAACTTCAAGAACGCGTTACATTTTTTTCCAATAAAAATTTAACTTACGCATTTTATTGTAAATATTATAATAATGTCGATGTATTGTCATGTAATTGTGTGTGATGGTATTGTGACAAATTACTATTATTTAAAAAAAAAAATCCAGTTTTCTAACCTAATACTTATTATATCTTAAAGATCAATCAAAATTGATAAAGTTGGAAATTCTACTTTAATATTCTTGGTTAAAAATTGATCTTTTTTGGTTACTTTTATTATTTGTTTCTTAAAATTTTACTAGTTTGTTAAGAGTTCAACAATTTTGTTGAAGAGTCATTCTGTTTGTTAAGAAATCAACTGTTTTTTTTAATTGTCTTTATGGATTGAAAATTGAACTATTCCGGCAGAAGATTTAACTATTTGGTATTGAAAATAAACTTTTTTTTAAATTAATATTTTTTAGTTAAAAATTCAAAAATATATTTTTCTTCTTTAATTGCAAAATCTTTGTTGTGCGAAAATTGGTTTTTGTCTTTAAAATTCATTTTTTTGATTGAAAATCATTCTGTTTTTTTTTTAATTCAACCCATAGTGGAAAATTACCTTTTTTGTTAGGAATTGATATTTTTGGTTAATTTTATTATTTAGTTGAAAATTCAACTATTTTGTCAAAAATTAAAAAATTTTTATTTTTTTTATTTTTTCAATTTTTCAAATTTTTCTTGTTTATAAATGCAACCGTTTCGCTAAAAAATTGTCTTAATGAATTTAAAATTTAACTATTTTAGCAGATGATTCAATCACCTAGTTGTAAATAAGGTTTTTTTAATTTCACATTTTCTGGTTGAAAATTCTACGACACATTTTTCTTTTTTGATCGGAAAATCTTTTTTGGTTAAAAATTCATTTTTTGATTGAAAAAAAATATATTTTTTGGTAAAGTGGAATTATTTGGTTTAAAACTAATCTTTTTTGTTTGTTGAAAATCCAACTAATAGTAAAAAATTAACTTTTTCGTTGATGACTTATCTTTTTGTTTGAAAATTTATATTTTTTGGTTAAAAGGAAAACCTTCTAGTTGAAAAATTAATTGTTTTTGTTGGGAAATAAACAAATAGGTGAAAACTAACTTTCTAGATGAAAGTTTATCTCTTTTGGTTGATAATTTAATATTTTTTGTTAATTTTACTATTTGGTTGACAATTAAGTAATTTTTTTAAAATTCAACAATTTTATTAAAAAGTCATTTGTTTTATTAACATTTCAACTATTTTATCAAAAAGTTGTCCTTATGGATTGAAAATTCAATTATTTTGGCAGAAGATTCATCTATTTGGTTCAGAAATAACTTTTTATTTAAATTCACATTTACGTGTTGAAAATTTAACGACATATTTTTATTTTTTGATTGGAAAATCTTTTTTGGTTAAAAAACTAACATTTGTTGGGTAAAAATAGAATTCTTTGTTCAAAAATATTCTGATTTTGTCAAAAATCCAATTAATAGCTGAAAATTAACTTTCTTGGCAAGAATTCATCTTTTTGGTTGAGAATTCATCATTTTTGGTACTTTCATCATTTGGTTGACAATTTAGTTATTTTTTAAGAACTTGAAAATTTGATTGAAGACATCCTTTTTAATTAACATTTTAACTGTTTTGTTAAAAAATTGTCCTCATGGATTAAAAATTATACTATTTTGGCAGAAAATTCAACTATTTAGTCGAAAATAAACATTTCTTTTTAATTCATATTTTCGGGTTGGAAATGTATCTGTTTTGCTTATTTTTATTATTTGGTGGACAATTTAATTATTTTGTTGAAAATTTAACAATTTTAATAATGTCCCATCCTTTTCGGTTGTAAATGTAGATGTTTTCTTAAAAAATTGTCTTTGTGGATTGGAAATTCAAATATTATGGAAAAATATTCAACTATTTGGAAAAAAGTGAAATTTTTCTCTTGAAAATTCATATTTTCTGATTAAAAATGCAACAAAATATTTTTCTTTTTGAATTGAGAATCTTTTTTGGATAAAAGTTTGTCTTTATAGCTAAAATTTTTGTATTTTTGTTTGAAAACTCGTTTTTCTATGTGAAAAATAAATCTGTTTGGTTAAATGTTCAACTAATAGGTTAAAAATCAACTTTTTCTTCGAGAATTATTCTTCTTTGTTTAAATATTAAACTATTTTAAAAAATATATTATTTTTAGCTTCAAAGTTTAATAATTTGGTTAAAAATTATATTCTTTCTTGACTAAGAAATCTTTTTTGGCTAAAGATGCAACGCTTTGGCTAAAAAATAATCTGTTTTGTTGAAGATTTAACTATTTTAAGAAAAACCGATCCTTTTATGTTTAAAGCGACTCTTTTTCACTTCAAGTAAATTTTTTTCATTGAAATACCAATTACTACCTACATTTTTGTAGAGAATTTATATTTTTTGGTTGGAATTACTTTTTTAAAAAAGATTCATCATTTTGGTTGAACATTTATCTCTTGCATTGAAAATGTGACTATTTTCTTGAAATTTTTTTTTTGTAAAAAAATAATCTTCCTGGTTGAAAATGAGACCATAAAAACTTTTGGTTTAGATAAATTAAATTACGTGGATTTAGTAGCATTTTTTATACCTATGATAACAAAATAATTATTTTAATTTACCTGAAATTAATTCTTTTAACCGAATATTTTTCTTTCTATTGTTAATATTATACTCGTGATATCATGAATAATAGTGGCAGTCGAACCCAGCTTTGCTTTGATAAAAGGGCGCCAGCAAGAAAACCAACTCTGGGTTGATCGAATTGCCCTAGATTTAAACGACTTCCCATTATCAAACAATGGAACTGCACTTACAAGCACTTTTGAGTAAACGTTCAGATTCTAGATTTACTGGATTTAGAATCGAAGAGTAATAACACTTTCCTTCTACAAAAAATTTGCAACTATCAGTAGCACAAGAACAATGTGACAAAACCTATCTGCCGTAACTGTACGTCTTGATAAGGAAGGCTGGAAATAGAAATATTACATAAGATTAGGATTGTTTTTAATTTTCTACCGAATCATCAAATTGATTATCCACATTAATTTTTAAATAACTCAATGAGCCAGGGAATGATGTTCCAATATCTTCAGGAAACCACTCCTATAGGGACACATACCTACATTTGCCCCATGGATCATCAGGAAATCTAAAAATTCTATAATATTCGAGGTAGTTATGAATAATTTTAAAACTCTATAAAGTAAGGAATGATATTCTGCCATCTCTGATTCACAAAATCACATTCGCAGGAACATGACTAAGTTTGAAAATACCTATTCGGTATGATCATTCAGGTCTTATCCACCACTTCATTAAAACAACACAAGGACAAGAGTAACTGGAGAAAGTTTAACCACTGCAAAAAATAATTAGAAGTTTCTGGATAGTGCTATCACAAACTGAACTTATCTACACCTTACTAAATTCGTAAGCACATATTCGAGCTAATTAATCAAGTCTTATTGTAGGCAGGTGGTGAGGACAATACTGATGGTAATATACCTAGAAATGGACTAAGTACCGTACAAAATAGTTTTCTGATAATGCTTACACAAATTGAACTTTATCAAATATTACCTGGCGCAAAAATTCTCATTCAGAATAACTAATCAGGTTAATTAGGCGTGAACTTCACGAAACATCACCATGTACACCCAATACCTACGGCTTATTGGTGTTTAGATGAACTCCATATTAAAGCATTTACAGGAAACCACCTTGACATAGGGACACTAGTCTAGTAAAATACAAATAGACTTCCTGCAAGGGCGGTTTTGTGGGTGATTGGATGTTAGAATATGATCTTTTTCTTTTAAAAATGACTTTTTTCAGATTGTGATGTAAAAATATCTCTAGTACACCCAAAGGCAACTTCAAACATGTATCCCTGTAGAGGTTGTTTCCTGGTGATGTTAAAACATTATCTACTTGTTCCTGAAATCATTTTAAATATCACTGCGATTAAAAAATCTTCTGATTCTGAAAAATATAGCAAAACATTCTAACATTCGTGAAGCAAAATGCAGATTGGATTGTTACGAGTGCGTTTTTTGGGGCGGATAATGTTAGAATATCATTGCTGAATTAATTAAGTTCATAAAAAAATCATAAGGACTTTGACGTTTGTGGGAATTTCTAGATTCCCTTAGATTGTGATGTACAAATTTTCCTAATATACATGAAGGCAACTGAAGACATGTGTCTTCATAGGAGTGGTTTTCTGGAGATGCTCCAACATCATCTACTAGCTCATGGAGTTATTTGAAAATTCAGTAAAGCTGATCAATTTGCTGCTTGTGTAAAATATAACAAAACATCCTAAAATTCCGTTAAAAAAATTTAGTTTGGATGTTTTGATTTGTATTTTTTTGTTTAACGAAAGGTTATTATTACTTTAACCCTTATGTTCCCTAGTGACTGGGTTTAATGATAGAATACTTCATTACTAAGAATGCACTTTTTAATTTTGATAAGTTTAATAAAATAAAAGATTCATTAACCAATCAACTGTTTAAAGTTAAAAAAAAAATCAAAAATAAATTTGATTTTCATAAAGAATTAGTTTAAGATACAATAATCATATTTCTGTGTGTCTGATGTAGGTATCTTATACTGCTGTATTTGAATCTTTTAAGAAGTTGTGTAAGAAATCCTTTCTCCTAGTAAACACGCGACATCTCCGCATTTCCGATGCTGAACAACCAAAGGATCACCAAGTAGGGATTTAAGACCTAACTAAGAAGATAAAGGACGGCCTGCAATGATCACGACCATCAGGAGCAAGATTTTCTCTAAACGGATAACCTACGGTGAGTCAATCTATGGCCTGCCAGCAGCTTCCTGCGACTTTATAAAGTCGCATTGATTTTCTAGGCGTTTGATTTTATAAGCGAACGATGTTCCGATATCTTATTCCTTTTTTCATGCTCATTCTGTCCTTTCTGAATAAAGAAAACCTAAACTTGATGATTTAAGTAAAACTTTTAAAAATCACATCAAATCCCAACAAAGAAAATCATGGTGTAATACTTCAATCTTGAAGTTGGATCAAAGTAATTTGCAGAAGAGTAATACGGATTTAATTAAAGCGATTCAGATTTACTATGAATATTACTTCATAGTTATAAGTAACCATTGAATTTCGACATTTGGAAACTCTTCCCCTGGGGTAATTGCTATAGAGATTGATCAGTGCATTGGGTCAGAGCAGTACTGCGGAAAAAACGTGTTATTTAAATGAACAACACGGGCTATAAGGTTTTTGATTAATTGAAAAGATTCCAAGAGATTTTATAAGATATCGAAGAATTTTGTTTGATTTTATGGATCTCAAAGAATTTATTAACAAGAATTAAGAGATTTAGTAGGATTTCCCATTTTTTTTACATATTTCAAGGTATTTCTGAAGATTTTAAGGAATTTAAAATATTTTAGGATATTTTAAAATACTTTAAAGACTTTTCAGTTGAGTTCAATAATTGGAAGGGGTTTCAAAGAATTTTGAAGATTTTAGGATACTTTTAAAAATTCAAACAAGTTTTAAAAACCTTTTGTGAATTTCATGAGATTTTTAACGATTTTGAACGTTTTAAAATATTTTAGGGTATCTCAAAAGATTCGAAGGAATTTTTATTCTTTCAAAAGATTTTAAAAAATTTTAATGAATTTGACAAATTCCTAGAATTTCAAAGGGATTTTATAAAATTTTCAACCATTTTAATGATTGTAAGGGATTTTGAAAGTTTTTAAAGTATTGGGAGAAATAGGGAAAGGGAAAAGGTTTTCAATAAATTTTCCAGGAATTTATGAAATTTTATCAGTTTTCATAAAATTCCATGGGATTTTAAGAGATTTTCAAATATTTGTTGAGAATCATTTCAATTTATTTAAAATTAATTCTGAATTTTTATTAGTCTATACCAAACTTTTTAAAATTATTTTAAATTCTTTGAATCTACCTTTAATTTTTTTAAAGTACTTGAATTCTTCTAAAGACATTCCTTCGAACTTAATTGAATAGCCTGTTTTTAGTTTTTGTTTGTTTTAATTTTCATTTTAATCATCTCATTTTAATTATTCGTTAATTTATCCTGAACTCTTTTAAACTTACCCTGGCTTATTAGGCATTGAATAATATTATTTTTAATATTCAATTTAGTTTAATTTTTTTTTAATCCACCTTAAATTTTTAAAATTTAATCAAATTTTCCTTATTTTTCCTAATTTCGTATAAATTTACTCTAATTTTACTGAAATCAATGCAATTTTTTGTATTTTTTCCAATTG
Organism: Amphibolips quercusostensackenii; assembly: GCA_032357855.1. Lineage (NCBI taxonomy): Eukaryota > Metazoa > Arthropoda > Insecta > Hymenoptera > Cynipidae > Amphibolips > Amphibolips quercusostensackenii. The sequence continues at coordinate 988,784 of JAUELO010000099.1, forward strand.
ATTTGAATTCTTTTGAATTTAACTTAAATTGTTTTGACGTCTTATGAATTTTTCTCAATTTGTTAAAAGTCACCAGGAATTTTTATAAATTTCATTGAGCACAAAAGATTTTGGATTAAAAATATTACAAGATTTAAATTTTGGTCTTCAAATTTTAATTGTTTTGGGTAACATGAAAATTAGTCAGGGAAAAGTCAGGAAGGAAAGTGTGGGAAAACAAGGGGAAATAAGGGGAAATAAGGAAAGAAAAAAGAATAACTGAGGGAAAGAAGGGAAGGAAAGTAGGGGAACTAAGGAAATGAGGGTCGGGAAGGTGAGGGGAGAAGTAAAGGGAGGGGAAGTATTGGAAAGCATAGAGTAATGGTGGAAAGGGAAGGGAAAGTATTAGAAAGCGAGGGTAATGAAAGAAGGAGAGTATGGAAGTATCGAGAAGCGTGGAGAAATAAAGAGAGAAAAGTAGGGGAAGTCAGTGAAATTAAAGTAGGGAAAGTGAAAGAAAATAAAAGGAGGGGATGTAGGGAAAGTTAGAGGAGGAAAAGTATGAGGAAGCGAAGAGAAGTGAGAGAAGGGATGTGAGGTGAATGATTGGAGCGCGAGGAGTGAGAGATTGTAAACTATGTGAAAGCGATGGAAAATAAGGGGAGCAGAGTGAGAGAACTGACAAGAAATGACTGGAGAAAAAGTAAACAAAAATAAGCAGAGGGAGAGTGGGGAAGCAAGGGGAAATAAGAGAAAGGAAATTATAAACAAGAGAGGGGAAATTGGGGAGGAAAAGTATAGGGAGTGAGGGGCAAAAAGATAAGGAGAAGTGATAAGAAATCAGGAAGGGGAAGTATGGAGAAGGGAGAATTGGGGGAGTGGAAGAAAAAACTCTAAAAAAGGTGGTGAATAGGAAATCTAGGGAAAATGAGGGGATGTAAAGTAGGGGAATATAGGGAAAATAAAAAAAGAAAATTAGGCCTTATAAGAAAAAGGGGAAGAAAGAAGAAGGGAGGAAAGGAGAGTAGAGTAAGTTAGCGGAGGTGTAGTGAGAAAAAGTGAGAGAAAAAGTAGGGCTAATGTTGGCAAGTCAGGGAAGGTGAAGAGGAGTGTGGAAAGGGGGGAAAGTAGGGTAATCTAGAGAAAATGAGAAGAGAAAATTGGGGAAAACAAGGAGAGATGATATAAGAAAGGGAGGGTAAATATGAAGAAATGACGTAAGAAAGAGAGGGAAAATAAGGAGAGGTGTCGTAGGGAAGTAAGGAAAAGTAAGGTAAGGAAAGTTGAAGAAGAGAGGTCGACTGTAAAGAAAGTAAGGAGGAGCGACTACGGTATGTGCAGGGAAAATATGAAGAAATGAAGAAAATGACAAGAAATTGGGTAGGAAAGTAGGATAAATGAAAAAAATGGTAGTAGGGAAAATGAGGAAAAATCATGGAGAGAAAACTAGGGGAAGCGAGGGGGAAGTGAGAGGAAATATCTGGAGAATAATCGTGGGGAAATAAGAAGACGGGATATGAGGAGAGGGAAAAAAGAAAAGGGGAAATGAGGGGAAATGAGGAGAAATAAGGAAAGGAGAAGTAGGAAGTGTGAGAAGAAATCAGGGAGAAGTAGAGGACGTGAGGGGAAGTAGAAGGAATGATTGGAAGTAAGGTGGGTTGTGAAGGAAGGAAGGAGAGGATCAGGAGAGTAGTGCTGGTCGGTAAGAGATAGAAGTGAAGGCATGGGAAGGGAAGTAGGCGAAGCAGAGTGTTTGTTGGGAAAGTGAGGAAAGGGTGAAGTAAAAGAGGAGAAATTTAGACCAGGGAAGAATACCAAAAGGGGTGGGGAACTAGGGGTGTAGAGGGGAAAGTAGTGTGAGTAGGCTCAAGTCGCCTATTTTAACAAATTTTTTCCCTTTATTTAATAAAAATTACGCCAAGCAGAAATCATGGTATATATAATATTGAGAAAAAATCGGCCTTTCATAATACTTATCACATTGGTTGCAGCGACTTTTGATTCTCTGATTCTCACTACAAAATAAAAATGATAATAATCAAAGGTTCCGAAAGGTTAATATATATAGATAAGTCCTAATGACATTCATTGTGATCCAACTATAATTTACTTACTAAGATATTGTTCAATTGTCTTTGTTGAGAACATATGAGAAAATTAGAACTTGGCAATGGATAACAATTTCTCACCCTTTCAAGTGAGGGTGGGAACAAAGTTTCATTTTCATCCCGCGAATAGAGATGCAAATCTATTATGCCTCCTCCACACGTACACAATAGGGATTGCAACACCTGATTATATCTATCCGCGACATGTTTTCTGACATTTTAATTTATTCGTCCCACTTTCTGTAAAGGGCGGTAGATAAGCAAGGTTTGAAAATTTTATAGGTGATAGAATGCACTCTCTAAATTTTATTCAGTGCAATTTTAATGATTTTAGTCTGTAGTTCAGGTATTCACTGATAAACTGCAATCTGTAAAAAAAGAAAC